>JBAWJQ010001436.1:0-77373 GCA_037783105.1 Bactrocera zonata | reverse complement strand
AGTTAACACAGTGGTTCACACCGTCAGCTAATTCCCACCGTTGGGCAATAGCTGGAAACTTTAAACCACCCAATTGCTGACACTGCATCAGCAATATCAGTTAGTGACTCCACACGCGCGTCCGCTCAATTGCTGACGCCGCAACTGTTGGCAACGTGACCAGGTAAAGGCATAGGTTTAATTTAGAGTTAAGAAATAATTTGTAATTAGTTTTAAAACAGCATTTAATAAATAAAGACCGCGGACGCGAGTCCACTACTTTTTAAAAATTAAAATAATAAAATAAAAATTTAACTGGCGCCCGAGCAGGGACCAGCTTAGATTCGCGCCGTAAAGTGTCAAAGTGTTGTTTCACCGTGTCCTTAAAAATTTAAAATTGAACATTGTGATACCGCGTCGTCACTTAAATATAGACAATCGCCTGTACAACAGCCGCGTCAAAAAAAGTGTCGTAGTGTTTGGCCAGACGCCTGCAAAGCAGCTGCAGTGCCAGTATTTACATATGTTTCAGTGCCACAAGTGAACACACAAAGACAGTACGTCCGTATAACAGCCCGTAAAGAAAAAACGGCCAAGTGAAAACGGAAGCGAACTAACTGGTCCCGAACCAAAACACAGCGTTGGAATCCTGTAGGAAGGGAACGCACCCTCGATACGTGCGCACCGTGGGAACCCCAGTAAGCAGAAGGCCAAAAAGGAACGCCTCCCCGTCGCCACGAGGATACTTGTAAGAATAAATAATTAATATTTTAAGAAAAATTAAAATTATATTAGATAGCCATATAATAAGTGTAACTTTTAAGGATAATTAAAAACTAACAAAATTTACTAACCCATTTAAAATCAGGCTCGTACAGCCAATAACCTAAAACAATCCAGGCTGCGATTCACCACCTTCGGGGGGACCCTCCAGAGGAATATAAAAAACATAACATAGGCTTGTACAGCCAATAAAAGGACAAATAAACACGAACCGCGATTCACCACCTAACGGGGGACCCTCCGGTTCAATATAACATTACATCCTACTCTGCGATTCACCACCAAAGGGACCCTCCAGAGAAAAAGGATAATTAACAAACAAAAACACTATTAACAATAAAATTAGTTAGCTATAAAATTCAAATATTCCAAAACTTAAAAGAATTTCTAAAATGATTAGGCCCAGTATACTAAATAAGCCTGCAATCCCTCCTCCTGCTCCTAATCAAGGATCAGTGAACGCAAACCCAAACCCAACTCCCGCCAATAGTTCTCAACCGAATGCTGAACTGACAACACTAATTACCACAATTGTAGGTCAGGTACTCAGGAATGAGGGCCGACAACATTTACAACATGTTCTCAACCCTAATTTTGACTTACTTAATGCGACAGACGAAACTATCAACCCAGAACATAGAGGACAGTTATCAGGCCTAGATAAAATACCAGACATAGTTAGAAGTTTAAGGGAATTTAACGGCAACCAAGGAGAATTTAGCTCTTGGAAGAAAAGTGTAGATCGGGTTTTAAAAATCTACGAATCCGAAAAGGGAACGCCTAGATATTTCGGAATACTTTCTGTTATCCGCAATAAAATAACTGGCAATGCTGATGTCGCCCTTGAGTCCTATAACACCCCACTGGAATGGAAAGCAATATCTAGATGCTTGACGTTACATTACGCAGATAAAAGAGATATTACGACCCTTGAATGTCAGCTTACATCAATTGTGCAAGGCAACAGTACTATCCAGCAGTTCTACCAAAATGTTTATACACACCTTTCGCTTATTCTAAACAAACTTTCGAGTTTGGAGATGAGCCAGGAGTCATTAAGTCTGTTAGTTCAAACTTACAGGCATAAAGCCTTGGACACGTTTATCAGGGGATTAAAAGGTGACCTTCCTAGACTTTTAGGAATGAAAGAACCTGAAGATCTGCCTCAAGCACTTCATTTGTGCCTAAAACTAGAAAACCAAGGCTACAGGACTCAATACGCATATAACAACCAAGGTGCTGTACGTAAACCGAATACCCATAACTTACCACCATTACCACCAAGGAAACCAATTGCTTTCAACCAACCATTCTACCCTCAATTAGCATACATTCCCAGACCGCAGAATCCTTTTAGAAACTCGATGCCACCCCAATACCAACGCCCCCAACAAAATTATCAAAATTTTCAGTTTAGCAGACCACCGTTTCAGGTCACCAATAAGCCCCCACCTCCACGCCCAGAGCCCATGGATGTTGATCCCACCATACACTCAAGAGCAATTAACTACATAAATAGACCACATTTCAATAAACCACCCATAAAAAGACCATCTAACTTTTCAACACAAATGCCTCTCAAACATCAAAGAAACTTCCATATAGAAACAGGTAATCAACATGAACAGTACCCACAAGACCCATACTACGCAGAAGAACAGGAGTACTCACAAGACCAGTACTGCCAACAAACCGGGACTCACACCTTACAAGAATACGAAACAGCTTTGAATATGGAAGAAAACGGACAATCATTCCAATACGACAACCCAAAACCAGGAAATGATACTCATGAACATATCGATATCCATTTTTTAGGATGAATAGTTCTTCGTTGCCATATGTTGAATGTAAAACGAAGAACGGAAAAATTTTAAAAATGTTAATCGATACTGGATCAAGCAAAAACTATATTCAACCCTGTCACGTTTTAAGGCAAATACCTAACGAACAACCATTTTTTGCAAACTCTATAGCAGGACAAATACAAGTAACTCACCATACAGTTATAAATTTATTTGGAAAAGATGACACAAATTTAAAATTTTTTATACTTCCTACTCTGAAGTCCTTTGACGGTATAATTGGTAATGATAGCCTCAAAGAACTTTACACAACCATAAATATTCACGATGACACCCTTACATTTGGCAATGGCATAAAAGTCAGAATAAAACAACAAATTTCCCCATCGGTCAACAAAATTGTCATTAGGACTGGACATATGACAACAACACAGAAGGAAAACATTAATAAACTTACTAACAAGTACCCTCATTTATTCGTTGAACCAGATGAAAGTCTTACCTATACTACTACCGTACTAGGAGAAATCAGGACTTCTTCAAATACTCCAGTATATACAAAATACTATCCCTACCCACTAGCGATGAGAGATTTTGTAACTAAAGAAATAGAAGATCTACTTAAAAACGGAATTATCAGACCATCTCGTTCTCCTTATAACTCACCTGTTTGGGTTGTACCTAAAAAACTAGATGCCTCAGGACAAAAGAAATATAGGCTTGTAATTGATTACAGAAAATTAAATACATTGACAATAGCAGATAGATACCCCATCCCGGAAATAAATGAAGTAATTTCACAACTTGGAAACAACAAATATTTTTCTGTTCTTGATCTAAAGAGTGGCTTCCACCAGATTCCCTTGAAGGAATCGGACATTGAGAAGACAGCTTTTTCGATTAATAATGGCAAATATGAGTTCACTCGACTTCCGTTTGGACTTAAGAACGCACCCGCTATTTTCCAACGAGCGCTAGACGACATACTGAAGGAGCACATAGGCAAAATATGTTATGTCTACATAGATGACATAATAGTATTTGGCAAAGATGAGCAAGATCACCTTCATAATGTCGAAACAATATTCCATACGCTACAAAATGCAAACATGAAGGTCCAATTAGACAAGTGCGAGTTTTTCCGCAAGGAAGTCGAATTTCTAGGCTTCATCATTTCACCCACAGGAATAAAAACCAATCCCGCCAAAGTAAAGGCAATCCAAGAATTTCCGTGCCCAAAAACACTGAAAGACTTGAGGTCTTTCCTTGGCCTATCAGGCTATTACCGACGCTTCATCAGAGATTACGCCAAGTTAGCGAAACCTCTGACCTCGCTTTTAAGGGGAGAAGATGGACGCGTGTCCAAAACCGCCTCCAGTAAAAAGCCAATAGTGTTTGATAAATACGCCTTAGAATCCTTCAGCAAAATTAAATCTTCCCTAATATCAAAAGAAGTTATCCTATCATATCCAGATTTCACACAAGAATTTCATCTTACTACCGACGCATCCAACTATGCCATAGGAGCCGTCCTCGAGCAAGCAGGTAAACCTATCACCTTTATATCCCGATCATTAAACAAAACCGAAGAGAGCTATGCCGCAAACGAAAAAGAAATGCTGGCTATTATTTGGGCTCTTACATCACTCCGAAACTATTTATACGGATCAGCGAAAGTTGTAATCTTCACAGATCATCAACCACTCACCTTTGCGTTGAGCAACAAAAACCACAACGGCAAAATGAAGAGATGGAAGTGTATCCTTGAGGAATACAACTACGAAATGAAGTATAAGCCAGGAAGAACAAACGTCGTAGCAGATGCCTTATCGAGACCTCCACAGACTGACATTAATGTTCTTACAACCACTGACCACAGTAACGACAGCTCTTCTCATCTCCTTATTCCAGCTACAGAAGCCCCTATTAATGCTTTTAAAAATCAACTTTTCCTATTATTTGGCAACGAGAACAGTTACACCTTTCAAATACCATTCCCTACTTTTCATAGACACATAATTACAAAACAAAACTATTCTACACAAGACATCATTGACATATTCAAACGGTACTTAGACCCAGCACTTATCAACGGACTTCACACGACAGAAACTCTAATGGGCAAGATACAGGAAATATACCCACTTCACTTCAGTAACACTAAAATCCGTTATACGCAAACGTTTCTCAAAGATATCGCATCCGCAACCGAACAAGAGCAAATTATCATTCAAGAACATGAAAGAGCACATAGAAACAGTAGAGAGAATAAATCTCAAATTTTACGAAAATACTATTTTCCAAGTATGCATTCCAAAATTGAAAAAATCGCCAAACAGTGTTCTACCTGTCATGAACAGAAATATGACAGACATCCACCGAAACCCCAAATCCAAGAAACTCCTATTCCACAGGTCCCAGGAGAAATCGTCCACGTTGACATCTATTCCACACAGAAGAATCTCATCCTCACAGCTTTAGATAAATTTTCAAAGTATGCACAGGTTAAAATTATTTCATCAAGAGCAATAGAACATATAAAGGACCCAATAAGAGAATTAATGATTGCTTTCGGAATACCAAAACTCGTTGTAATAGACAATGAGAAATCACTAAATTCTGCTTCTATATCTACCCTTCTCAAAGACCAAATGTCTATAAATGTCTACACCACACCTCCTTACAGCAGCACCAGTAATGGACAAGTAGAAAGGTTTCACAGCACTCTTTCCGAAATAATGAGATGTATCAAAGCTAACTCCACAGGTATGCCATTTGAAGAATTATTATTTAAATCAGTTCAAGAATACAATTCATCCATTCACTCAACGACAAAAAACAAACCCGTAGACATATTTTTCTCGAACAGGATACGCTCTGACCCACAACAAATAGAAAAAGAACGACAAAAAAATATTACTCTTCTGAAGGAAAAACAAGAAAGAGATCTTTCATACCATAATAAAAATAGATCAGAACACAAGGACTATAGCCCAGGAGAAATTATTTATGTTAAAATAAATAACAGATTAGGATCAAAATTAACTTCAAAATACAAAAAAGAAACAGTTTCCGAAAATATGAGAACCACAGTTAAAACAGCATCAGGAAGAATAGTTCATAAAGGACTAATAAAAAATAACTAATATCCACTTTCAAGAAAAATGGACACCATTAGATGTATACTCCTCTTGACTACTATTATGACCAGTCTCGCTAGCATAGAGATTTTGGACTATACAAACTCTTACCTAGTGACGATAAATAACGGACTAGCTAAAATTCAGGACGGAACATTTAGACTAATCCATATAATTGACATCAACAAGTACGAACAACTTTTGACAGACATACAGGACCATATAACGGACAAAATCCCCAAAGACACTTTCCTTCGCCCAATCCTTAAACATGAAATAAATCAAACCCTTGAAATCCTCGATACACTTAAACCCACTAAAACATCCCGAATTAGAAAGTCAATAAACATATTAGGCACCGCATGGAAATATCTGGCAGGAAACGTACTAAGTAAAGAAATGTTAATAATTTATATGATAAAAATACCGCTTACAAAAAGCGAAATATTTAGAAGAATAATTATAAGGCCAGTTAAGAAGCCAAAAAACATTGCAATAAATATTAAATATAAAGAAATAATTAAAGGAAAAAATTCAATATATGGAGTTAAGAAACTATGTGAAAAATATAATAATGTAACAATTTGTGAAAAAAAATGTTTAGTAGATTTAAGTGAAGATACATGTTTACCTAAAATAATAAATAGTTTAAATTCTACCTGCACCACAATCACGAGTCACGCTATTCCTACAATCGAAGAAATACAACCAGGAATACTACTATTAAACAATTTTAATGGTATAATAAATATAAACAGAACGCCTCAGATGACAAATGGGACACACGTTATTAAATTCTATAATGCTACGATAGAAGTCAAAAACCAGACATATAGAAATTTTGAAACAATACCTTTCGAAGCCATACCCACAGTCTTACAACTTACGCCAGACGAAAAGAATCACATCAAGCTTTTATCACTAGAAATGCTAAACGAATTGCACATCAACAACACCAGACGAATTGATTTCCTAAGAATCACAACGCTTTCTATTGGAACTCTTACAACAACAGTTATGGTAGTTTTTTCATGCATGTGCATTGCACTTCATAAACGTAGATCAATAAAGATTGAATATGTCGGAAAAGAAGTCACAATTGAAAACCCTCCAGTAAGTCCACCAAACGACATAATCAACAAGCCAACTTACGTAAACTTCAACGACTTGCCATTCTATTGATGATCGAGGACGATCATGCTTAAAGGGGGAAGAGTTAACACAGTGGTTCACACCGTCAGCTAATTCCCACCGTTGGGCAATAGCTGGAAACTTTAAACCACCCAATTGCTGACACTGCATCAGCAATATCAGTTAGTGACTCCACACGCGCGTCCGCTCAATTGCTGACGCCGCAACTGTTGGCAACGTGACCAGGTAAAGGCATAGGTTTAATTTAGAGTTAAGAAATAATTTGTAATTAGTTTTAAAACAGCATTTAATAAATAAAGACCGCGGACGCGAGTCCGCTACTTTTTAAAAATTAAAATAATAAAATAAAAATTTAACTTGTATACATTATTTTTTGGGCAATGCCGTACACATATGCATATGCAAGTTAATGGTTGCCACCAGATGATTAACAACACACTGTTTTGAATGGTGAAGTTGAACTCCAATTTCTTTATTAAACACATTTCTTTTATACAGAATTTGCTTATTTACTATAAACTTACATATGTATGTACGAACTCTTACTTACTAGTACTTATTTCTATATACTCTATAATGATAACGTAAGCAATAATTATAGCAAAATAGCAAACCTCAGTTTGGTCGAGAAACGGCTAACATTGCGGCGGCACGGCTTACGTTCTGGTTTAGTGCCGACGAAATGTGCTGTTCTTGTAATTTTTGGAAATTAACTTTATTGAGAAATGATATTGTATATTTACAGAATATTGCTGAATTGAGTAATATCAGTATATTTTGCTAGCTACGACAACTTTGTTGTTGTACATTTTATTAGCTATGGTAGCTGTGATAACTCCCCCCTTCTTAAGCATCAGCGCCTCGCTGATTAAGAATTATTGATTACTGAAAGCTGTGGGTAATCTATTATTGGTGGGATAAGAAATGAATTTGGTTTTTGGTTTGAGTATGATATATGTATAAACCTAATGATAGTGTTACTGCAACAAGAATTGCTAAGAAGCTTGAGCTAATTGAAATAATGTTTTTTGATGTTATTCGTTCTAGTTCATTTACATTATTTAAATGTAGTTTATGTAAATAGTTTAAGTCTAATTTTATTTCGTTTTCCGTTAGGTTATTCTGAAGTATTGCGGGTAAGATTTGGTAGGAACTTGTTTGCTAGTTTGTGTAACTAACGTTATTCAAAGTTATAGTTTCGTTAAAGAAGTTTATGAGAAAAGTACCATTTAGTTTAAAAGATGTATTGTTATAGGTAATATTTCCAATAAAATTTGAAAGAAATATTGTTCCTTCACTAATTAATTCAATTATAGTTTGGTTACATATTGGTAATCGCAAAGCGCTTCTTCTAAGGATCTGTGAAATGCAATGGGTTTTGTTTAGTTTTTTAAGTTGGTTTCTCTTGCATATAGTAGTATCATCTACTTCAATGCAATTACCAAGTATGCCACATTTGTCGTTTTGGGATATGAAAAAATTGGTGAATTCTAAGTATACTCGTTTAAGGTGTTCTACAGTCGAACGTATGATAATTTTATTGTAAAGGGTATCTACGGTTTTTGGAAGAGAAATTACATATAAAAGAAGTGAGTCTTTAATAATCATAGAAGGTTCTGTATATTTGAGTGCTTGCAGTTCAATTTTAAAAGGTAATGTCTCAGTTTGAGAGGGAATATTTGCGATATCTTCTTTATTTAGAATTTGAGAATGAACGATTCCTTGTTTTGCTAATTGGGTTGCCATTATAACTTTTGCAACTTCGTCTTTTACGATACCTAACCTATTATATAATGTTTGTGCGAATAATTCCTTGTTATTCTTACTTATTTCATCCACAATCATGTTATAACTATCTAATATTTTATTATTTGTCTTGATAAGGTATTGGTTTGTGGTGTACTGTATGTTACTGTTTTCAGTCAGTTAATGTGTTGTGGAAAGTATTTGGTCCCAATCAGTGGCATCGGGATTTCCTGCTAACCATCTCCAAGCAGATCCTATCCAATTGATTGATCTCTATTGAATGGTTGCATTTTTTGTTCGCAGTTGGCTTAATAAGCTATCTATCTCGGAAAGTTGATGTTTTAATTGTGGAAACAAAATATTTGTTTTACTAATTTCATGGTATATAGTAAGTCTGACGTCGTTGGTAATTTTTTCGTAGTCGTCCAAGTCAATAGTGTGGATAATTTTATACGTCCCTTTTGTAATCTTTCCTAGTCCTTGTTTGATCGTCACAAGCGGGCTGTCATATTCGTAGGTGTCCACTGTTGCAGTTGTCCAGTAAGGTAAGAGTCTAAAGAGTAAATGTCAGTTAGTTTTTTAAATGTGATTTATGAATCTTTCTGTTATCTTTAGTAGTTATTGTGACGGTATTGTCTTTAGCGACAGTTTCTTTTTTAAAAATAGGTTTCATTTTCCCTTTAATTTGTTTGTTCTTTATAGTATCACCAGGTTCGTATTTCCTTACTTTTGACCTATTTTTGTTGTGATAATTTAGTGTATTTTTTTGGTTTCTGGCTATTTCATTTCGAAGGTCAGAATTAACTATTTCCTTAAAGTTTGTTAAATCTTGGTAGTTGATTCTCTGTGTTCTTCCGAAGAAAATATCAGCTGGTTTCCTTTTCGTAACTGAATGTATCGTGTTATTATATCTGCCAACGGCAATGTTGACAATTTCTTTAATAGAGTAATCAGGATATTCCACTTGGAGACATCTGATTATTTCAATAATAGTGGAATGCACACGTTCTATCGCACCATTGACTTCGCTTTTCTGAGGTGGTGCTCGATAGATTTCAATTCCTAATCCTTCTAAACAGTTCAGAGTTATTGGGCTTATAAAGCTGCTTTCATTGTCCATGACCAAAGTCTTTGGTACAGTGAAATAGTGTAGAAGCTTTATCAATTTATCTCTGATATGCAGTACTGATTTATTTTTTATCCTGAAAAATTTTACAAATTTAGTGAATTTGTCAACGCACGAGATATATTTTTCGCCGGACATTTCTATAATGTCGATATGCAGTATTTCTGTTGGATACGAAGGTATGGGTGTTGCCTGTAACTTGGGTTTTTGTGGATGCCGGTCGTACTTATTACATCCGCAAATTTCACATGATTTAGTATATTTTTTAATAAGTTTAGTCATTTGTGGAAATAGTATTTTTCCAATATCTGGTCTTTATTTTCTTTACCATTGCGGTGGGCTTTTTTGTGTTCTTGTTCTATTATTTTAAATTTGACATATTCGTCTGCGATATCGGTAACTACTTTCTGTGTTATCCTGATACGAAATTGTGAGAAATTTTCTTGATATATTTGCTGTAGTAATGAAATGTATTTCTCTTGGATTTTAATTCCATTGATTATGTTTGGGTTTAGAACGCTTTTTAAGATTTTACTTAGGTTTTCCTTATCGTAAACTTCACTTTTAATGAGGTGTCTGTGGAAGCTTGGATGAGGTTCTTCGTGTGTAATTTCCTCCTTTCCTTCTGTAAATATAACTTGATTTTTAAATACGTTAATTGGAGCTTCACAGTGAGGAATGAGCTTTGAGCTATCCTCTTCTGCGCTATGTTGTGTATTTTCATCTGTGGATGTTAGCGTATTAACTTCTATTGGCAGCCGTGATAACGCATCGTCGACTACGTTTGTTTTTCCTGGTTTGTAAATTAGTTTATAATTATATTCTTCTATCCTTGCTTTCCACCTTTTTAACTTGGCATTGTTATTACTGTTGCTTAGTAAGAATTTTTATTTCTTTAGCTCCATACAGGTAAGTTCCTTAATTTGTCGAGGAACCATACTATGGCGAGCATTTCTTTCTCTATTGTCGAGTAATTCTCTTCGGTTTTGTTGAGTGATCTAGAGATGTAAGTTATGGGTCTGTCTTGACCGATTATCACTTGTGAAAGGACTGCTCCGATTGCAGTATTGGAAGCATCTGTCGTCAGAATAAAGGGTTTGTTGAAGTCTGGGAATACCAGAATTTCAGAAGATGTAAGCAAATATTTTATGTCATTAAATGATTTCAATCCGTTTGGATTGACTTGCTCTTATTTGAGCATTTTCACCTCTAGTTAAATTGGTAAGGGGCTTGACAATTTTTGCAAAGTCTTTTATAAATCTCTTATAATACAATGCTAAACCCAGGAAGCCTTTTAATTCCTTAAGGTTAGCAGGTGCGGGAATTTTTTTAATAGCGGATATTTTGTCAGGATCTGGCAAAATAAGTTCGCCGGTAACGGTCATATCGTTATAGAAAATTTACTTCTGTTCTAAAAAATTTGGATTTTTCCAGATTGACTTTTAAATTTGATTTGTACAAAAGCATGAACACATCTTCAATATTTCGTAAGTGTTCCTCTTTAGTTTTTCCCATTATTATAAAGTCATCGATAAAAACGTAGCAGGCTTTTCCTATAAGCGTTTTGAGAACATCATTGATCATTCTCTGAAAAATAGAAGGGGCATTTTTAAGACCGAATGGCAACCTAGTAAATTCATATTTACCATTGGCTGTAGAAAAAGCTGTCTTTTCTATGTCCCTTTCCTTCATCCTGATTTGGTGGAATCCGGATGTAAGGTCGAGTGTAGTAAAATACTTACATTCGCCTAAGCTAGCGAGAGTGTTGTTTATATCAGGTATTGGATAGGAATCAGGTACAGTTATTGCATTTAGTCGTTTAAAATCAACAACTACTCTATACTTTTTTTCTCCTAATGGACCTGGTTTTTTTGGAACAATCCACAATGGGGAGTTATACGGGCTCGTTGAAGGCCTTATTACACCATTGTTTAGAAGTTCTTTTACTTGTTTTTCTACTTCGCCCCGTAGGTTGGTTGGGTAAGGATATGATTTTGTATATATCGGTTCTCCACTTGTTGTTTTAATTTCCGCTAATACAGTTGTGTCGATTGTCCCACTGTCGGAGACTGGTCCGAAAAGCTCCGAATATTTATTTATCATTTCCTTAACGTCATGTTCATAGGGGTTTTCTTAAATATTATTTTTTTGTTTAGAGATATTTTGTTTTAGTGGCAGTACCACATCTTTGAGGGTTATTGTGTCATTTTTTCTATTTATGATTGCTCCCAATTCTTTGAGGGTTTCATCGCCAATGAAGCCATCAAAGGATCTTAAATTGGGTAATGTAAAGAAATCAAAATTATTTGTAATACCTATACTTCCGAAGAATGGTCCACGTAGTTTATGGGTTATATTTACTTGACCTGTGGCTGAGTGAACCTTAAAAGGACACTTAAGTTTCTTTGAATTTTTTGAAAGTTTTTCGGAGACAAAGTTTTTTTTAGCTCCAGTATCTACAAGGATCTTCGCGATATCCCCGTTCTTTAAAGTTAGTTCTAAATAGGGTAGGGTAGACAGGCGTCTGTCATAAAATTTATTTCCTCGTCCTCTGTTTGGACATTAAATAGTTTTTGGGATTTCCTAGGGATATTGGAAGAATAATTGGATGGCCTCACTATAGGCGTATTGTTCGGTCGATTCATATAGTTTATTCTTCGTGAGTGTATTGAAGGGTCCGCCTCCATAGGGATTGGTGGTTTAGGGATTGATTTTGCATGTTTTTATTATAGATTAAATTTTTTCGGCAGGGTTTAATACCCTTGATACAAATATTGGTTTTGGATTTATTTGATGGTTTTGCATTTTATTAGAGCTTCCTCCATTTTTTGTATATATTGAATAGTTTCTTAAGTTAATGTTTTGAATTTCAAGGCAGGAAGCGTATGCTTCGGGTAGGTTGCTGGGGCGTTGAATGACTAGCATTCTAGACAATTCGCCGTTTAGGCCTCTGATAAATATATCAAGGGCTCGATTCCTATAGGTTTCCAGTAGCACATTATTTGCTTCTCTTAAATAATCATGACTCTTTATTTTGTAGTTGGTGATAGACTCTTGCGTAGAATTGCTCTACGCTGAAGTGTTTTTGGGATAAGGTTCCTAGTTCGTGTTCTAGAGTCCTAAGGTCGCGTTTGTCTGCATAGTGTAGTGACAAACAATTTGTTCCTCAATCATCATTGAATATGTTGTATGAGATTAAGGCCGTATCTGCAGGGCCTTAAATTTTCTGCCTAATATATCGTAGGATGGCTCTATACAGTGGCTTTGTTCTGACTACTTCGTAGTCCTGCAAAACAGATTCGACGTTGTGGATCCAGGATATGAATTGGATTGGATCTCCTTCGAATGTTGGGAGGTTATTCACGCTGTCAGGTAATCTGCTAATTTCTATTAAGTCTGACTCAGTTAAGTGAATATGGTTATTTGAAATAGAACTTTCTAATTCTACTTTCTAACTGATTTATCCTACTGCTCAATATTTTTGATTGTTCTATTTGTGCATTAACAGCACCAGTTAGGTGTGTAATAGCTTTTTGAATTTGCTCCATTACTGTGATTTACTATTTCGACTATTTATTGCTTTAACAATATGATACTTTATATATATTTATTGCTATTAACAATTTTTTAGATTTTTTTTTATATCGGGTATAAGTTTGTTGTTAACAATTTTTTAGATTTTTTATATATCGGGTATAAATTTTAGGATTTTTAATATATATTTTTTTTATGTAAGCTTAATATTAACCTTGTCATTCTCTTTGGACGGTCCACTTGGTCATGTTTGAAGCGTTAGTCCTCTACTGGGGGGTGGATGACGTCACTCCAGGCGTTGATTTGGTGGCTTCTTGTTTCAGTTGCCCACTTTATAAGTATTTTTAATTTGATTTGTCAAACACTTAGCTTTATTGTTTAACAAATCTTAAGATATGTCACGACACTTGACGCGCTTTTTGTTTTTTGCGTACACTTGTAATTTAAATTTCCGAACAAGGTTTTAAATACTGTTTTTAATGACTTATGTCAAACTCGACTGAACTTTCTATAAAAATTAAATTCCGTGGTTTATCCTTCTGGATAATGATTTTTGTGCGTACGGATTCACTTTAATACTTTTGGTGTAGGCGACTTCAAGCTTTTTAAAGTTCTCGTGCGCCAGTTAATGGTTGCCACCAGATGATTAACAACACACTGTTTTGAATGGTGAATTTGAATTCAAATTTCTTTATTAAACACATTTCTTTTATACAGAATTTGCTTATTTACTATAAACTTACATATGTACGAATTCTTACTTACTAGTACTTATTTCTATATACTCTATAATGATAACGTAAGAAGTAATTATAGCAAAGCTCAGTTTGGTCGAGAAATGGCTAACATTGAGGCGGCACGGTTTCCGTTCTGGTTTAGTGCCGACGAAATGTGCTGTTGTTGTAATTTTTGGAAATTAACTTTATTGAGCAATGATGTTGTATATTTACAGAATATTGCTGAATTGAGTAATATCAGTATATTTTGCTAGCTACGACAACTTTGTTGTTGTACATTTTGTTAGCTATGCTAGCTGTGATAACTTGTATGTACATATAGAGCAGGCGCGCACACTTTTTACTGATAAATGGTAATATCACGATTTGAATTTGAATTGTACTTATACCATGTTCGGACCGACATTGAAAACATTTTGAAAACCCATTTGTATGTTGTGGAACGTAAGTCGTTCGGACCGACAATTTGTGTTTTCGCTGAGTTTTCACTAACAACTATTAACACGGGGATTCTCATATTCTTTCAAGATGACACAAATTGCAAAAATCCTATACCGAAATATGCAAGGCTAAGAGAGCACCCATTGCGAATCTAGTGATATATGACGGCACGAAAATAAACATGGGTTTTGGTCTGACATATTTTACAACCATTGCAAATAAATTTTTGCGTGTGTTTGTTGTGCCGTTGCTCCAAGAAGAAAATTCTGCAATTGGTGCACCGTGCAAGGGTTTTGCAAGAATAGGAGAATCCCCTTAACAGTGAGCAGCTGTATTTGTATATGGAATGTAAACAAATATCAAGTGACAAATTAGGGCCGGCAAAATATGTCTTCCAAAAAAATCGATTAACCGATTATTATGAGTGGAATGTAAGTTTTCAAGCAGTTTTCAGCGAAAACTGTGTTTTCGTTTGACAGATTTTACATGGACGAAAACACAAGTTTTCCATTTTTTCCCACGAAAACATGTTTTCGCTGTCGGTCCGAACATAGCATTACATATGTATGTGTGTAATTATGTGCTAATATGTAGATGCGTATGAAAATTTAAATGAAGAAATGAAATTTACATAAAATATTATTGTAATATATTAAGTTTTTTAGCATATTATGATAGTATCTCATATACATATGTATGTATATCGCATATATGTACATATGTATATAAAAACATTCATATATGAAATTATATTATATTACCAAACATAAGAAATATTTAAAAATTAACTGATATTCACACATTAACTATAAATACATATATATTTTGAAAATAGCATAATTTAATTAAAATGTTATCAGTTTTGCATGTATTCATAGAAATTCGCAAAATGATAATCATATCAATTAATATGATGGAATGTAAACGTATAAAAAATATAAGCAAAAGGCCAACATACGTCTATAATAGCAATGTACATTTCTGTGCATAATTTTCATTAAATGCTCAGCTCTGTTCACGTGCCACTGTTAACATTTCTCCTTCTGAGCTAGCTGTGGTGAAACACGCTCATCGCATTTTGTTAGCTTTTGACAGTTCACACGCTTGTCCGTTGTTGGACCTTCTCTATAAATATACGTTCTCTGATATTAGAATAAAATTGACAACATAGTTTATTTGTCGATTTTCAAGTCAAGAAATGTATCAAAGAAAATATTCAATATTCCTCTGATTTATGTGTACAGTGATTCCCGGTTAAGTAGTACTCCGCTTAAATGAAAGTCATCCCTCTTCACTGCCTATACCTTGGTGCATCTCACGGTTTATTTTTTCAAAAACAGAAATTATTGTTTTAAGCACCACTCGCTTAAGTATCCGCACTCGCTTATGTGACATATTATATTTTTATTTTTAACAAACCACAAAAATCTATCTTTGATTGTGGCACAAACATACATACATACCTACGATGGTTTGTTGGCGAAGCTGTTTCAGCGGCAAGGGAAGCAGTGGCAATTGGCGATCGTTCGTTTGTGTTTTCGGCACAGCTCGTTTTTTCTACCAACAACACAATGTTGTGACGCTATGTCGTCGTCGCTGTTCTTCGACACATTGATACGCTGAACACAATGGTTGCGACAGACGACAAGCGATATCTGTCAAATATTAAAATACACACGTTCTTATGGACACTGTTATTTTGACAGCTGCACAACTACACGACGGTAGGCCGACAGTTGTCGTTCTCGCTAACTTCAATATTCTCCTATATTTGCCAACGACAGTAGAGTTGATAGTAGAATGAAAGATAGAGAGATGAGGAAGAGTGGTGATGCCACTAATATGTAAAATGTAAAATTATTCACAGCTCTTACAATAAAAGCACAAAATAGCTCTATTATAACTCTATTATATCATTTGTAATAACAACTGATAATTTAAAGCAAAAATATATACCAAGTTACTTCTTTTTTGCATAAAAAATTTCACTTTGAACAAAATATTAAAATTTCATTGAAGTGCAAGGTATTAGTATGGCCACAACGAAATTGTGTACATGCAAAATGGAGAGCTGTATTGTCTTGTGTACATGCGTTCATGTAGAAGGATACACAACGCCGTTTTCAGTTCACTGTCGTGATGTCATGTCGTGTCGTAAGCATTGTATTCAGCATATGATTCTTTGACAAAGCGTGAGCTTCGGCCATTAGTTTTTCGTGACAACGGAGATTTCGCATGAAAGAATAAGTGTACTAGGGTTGCCGCGAATCACATTTTTATTTTACCAAATCCCTTGAAAAAATTTACCAAATTAAAAAAAAAAAATTACCAAACTTTTTTTTTTACAAATTTTATTTATAAAAAATAAAAGAAACACATTTACTTCTTTTTTTTAAGCGTTTTTTATTTACAAAATAAATAATTAAAAAAATTAAAAGTATTTCAAATAAACTTCAGATCTTGTTTCTCTTAAAATTAATATAAAAAAGAAGATATAACAAATATCACTTCGTGTTTCTCTTAACATTAATCACAAAAAATTGGTCATAAAATAACTTCTTGTTTCTTTGAATGAAATAAATTTAGTTATTGTTAACAATCGTTAAATGAGCTTGAGGCCATACGAATTTTTGGAAAGTTCAAAAATTCATCAACAATCAAAGAGATCACCGTATCTCCTCAATAGCTATAACTTCGACCTCTTTGATTGTTGATGATTTTTCGATTCCAAAAATTCTAATGGCCTTCAAGCTCATTTAACGTTTGTTAACAATAACAAGTTATTTGACAAGCCAGAAAATACCAAAAACACTGAAATAAACTTAGTTTTAGGATTAAAGTTGGTTGATCAAAATAAATACATATTCATATGTATTTTTACATTTGACAAAATTAATCAATCAGATATCAAATTTCATTTAAAGTAATGTTTAGCTGCCCACACATAATTTGCTTCATTTTGAGAATTAGCAAGTTCTTTTACTAGCATTATGTTATTTATGGTTTTATATGACAATTTATTTTTTGTTTTCGATTTAATTAAAGACAAATCGGAAAACTTCCGTTCGGCAGCTGCTGAGCTGTGGGGTAAAGTCATCAAATTATATACAAAATTTGTGAGATCTTGGAAGCATGCTTCTTCCATTCGATTTTTAAAAACTGAAATTTTTTCCCAAAAAATCTAGAATATTCATTTCCGTGTTGAATTCCAAGTTGGTAAGCCTTAATAATTTCCACTGGCTAACTATAATTTCAGGATCGCTGGTTGCCAAACCTGGGAAGTTTTTTAATAATGGTTCAATCGATAGTTCAGAGTTGGGTAAAACTTTACCGGGTGTTATTATTACTAAATTTTTAACATGTTCTCTTTAAAAGTCGAATCGTTGCTTAATTTGTTTTAAGAGCTCTAAGTAAAATTTGAGAACATTTCTTTTTATTCTTACTTTCTGAAGATCAGTCAATTTACTTTTTTTCAAATAGTCTTCTGCTTTGGAATCAATAAAAACATTTTCTATTTGAACATAATTTCCTTTGTTTAATAAATCAATATTATTCAAAGATTTCAAATTTCGAACATATGCGTTTGACATAAAATTGACCAATATTAATTTAAAATTGGATTCCAAATGCAAATGTAAGTGTGGCAATCTAACCTTTTCTGATTGAAATTGTTTATTCATATCATTGATAATTTTCAGAATGTAGGATAAAAAAAAGAAAGTATACCTTTACATCGGGCTCATTCATTTGCAATGCCAGATCTGAAGCTTTAATGCCGTTCACTTCTAACACACGATCAAGAAAATATAAATATAGTGGAAGCCATTGTTCGACAATTCTATTAATAACCTGCTCCAAGGCAAGCCATCTTGTTAAAGAAACGCCTAATATTTTGTGGGGCTCCACCTGACAATATTCTTGAAATTCCTTCAATTCTTCGATTCTTTTCGGGCTATGAAAAAAAAAACTGTACATAGAGCGACAAAGTTGTTCGATTTGATGCGGCAACTGTTTACACGCGTAAGCTGAACATAAATATAGGGAGTGACAAGTACACTTGATAAAAAAAAGATCTACGTCCGACTTCAACTTTTCTTTTAGGCTATTCAATTCTCCGGCCATTACATTTGCCCCATCGGTTGCTAGTCCGATAACATTTTTAAGAGGAATATTTCGTTGCATAAAGAATTTTTTAATATCTAAGTAGATGGAATTCGCATCGCAATACTTTAATTATATTAAACCTAAAAATTTGTCATGAACACTTCTTGAAAATTTGTCAAAAAATCGAACAATTAAAATTAAGCATTTTTTTGTCGAAACATCCGTGGTTTCATCCACAAGCAGAGAAAATTTGTTCGTTCTTAATTTTTCGGTAATTTCTTCACATGACCTCTTACCCAACTGATCCACCAATTCTGTGGCTTTTGTTCGGCCGCAATGAAGCTGCTGTGCAATTCGAGTGTCCGGACAGCACTCTTTTAACTGTTTCGGTAAGAAATCCATAAGTAAAAAATGGCAAATTGTGGCAAATAAGAAACATAACCATAGTTAACTCCGCATGATGTACTGGCTTAGACATTTGCTGATGTTCTTCCAAAAACTTGTCCATTTGGATTTGATGTTTTTTTTCTGTTCGTTTTGTTTGTGGATTGGGAAAACATTATGTTTTTTTTTAAATGATAAATGGTTTGACAGCTTCTTATCACAAGCTATGCAATAGATACACCCATCTTTATTCCGCAAGCAAGAAAATCTCGATAGCCAGTCATCTCGGAATTTTCTCCAAGTTTGTTTTACGGGATGTGTTTCACTGCACAATAATAAAGACATGACACATTTGGCCATATATTTAGCAAACTATCTTACCTGCGGCCACTGTCACTGGTTTCATGCTCCTCTTCAGGAGGTGCAGGTCTTTTGCATATAACAAATCTAAATGAATAAAGCATATGATGATTTTCTTATTGGAATCAAAATTAAACAACTATGAGCACATTTTCACTTACCTATCCATGATTTGTTATTATTTACTAAGTTTATTTAAAAAAACTTAAACGCGCAATATCCAACACCACTTGACACGTGGAAAGCAGAAGAACAGTGCAGCGTTGCCATAAACAAAAAATTAACCAAATAACCGCAACAACATTGGTGTTTTTACTGTGGCTGTTGCTATTTGATAAATTTTTTGTTATTTATGGCAACGCTGGAATAGTGCTGGTTTCATTTATGTCAAATGTGCTTAAGACTACTAACCAGGGAAGAATTTTATAGTACGTTTTTAAAATGTTTCTACAAAACTATTTGAAAAAAATTAGAGATAATACAATTCAATCGAAATGAACTTAAATTTTGAAAATTTCCCAAAATGAATAAAATTTTCACATTTTACCAAGAGGAAAATAATTTACCACATTTGGTAAAATTTTACCAAATCGGCAACCCTGAAGTGTACATACATATTTACATACAAAGTTGCGTATGGACAAATATACAAACATTTTGCGTATGGTTCGTTTTGTTTATATGCATACATAATTACATACATATGTATGTACGTAAATATGCGCGACCGCTTGGTCTTTTAACATGTTATCAAAACTTTGGTAAATGTTTCGGCAGAGCGGCTTTTCCGAAAACGAGCACCAATTTTCACGGGAAATGTCTTAAAATACTCGTTTTTAGTTCTACTTTACGAATATGTTAGCCGCGTGCTTTTAAAAACAATATTTTCTTTGTTTTAATAGAAAAACATCGTATTTCCCGAAATCAAAAATTCACTTTTGCACTATACAAGTTAACGGCAGCAGCCACACAGAGACCTAATGATAAATGTAAACAAATTGTATCTTCCTTCGGTATTACTGCTTGGTCAGCAGAATACTTTAATTAATAAGAAATTAATACATCACTTGTTTTGATAAGTAAGCATAATACAATATTCCGTTATTTGTTTTGATAATGAGAATAATTGGAAATCCAGTGCTCTGGCATTTCATCACTTAATGTAATGCCAAAGCATCTTTAGTAATAAGCATAGAATTATAGGAATATAAATATAAGTGCTTTTACTAATAAAGATCAGTGTATAATCGGCAAGCGTATTGAGAGATCATCTTGATGATCAAAGCGCACCATATATTATCGCACTCAAACCAACACTTGCGTTTTATTTCTACCGCGCATAGCGGAACGGAGTACATTTTTTTTTAATACTTCCCACGCAAGGGAAGTTAATTTACACGTCTTTAGATGTTAAAAATGTATTTTCTATCAATTATATACACGTAATTATTGATGTTGTTTACTAAATAAATAAGATAAATTGTTTTTTATGTTATTTTTTAAACGAAATTGGCAAGGTTATTTTCGAAATTATGGCATCACTGTTGTAAATTCGAATGGCCACTATTGATTCATGCACTGATCGTTTTCGAATTATCGATACTCTCGATATTCGAGGCTGATCGAGAATTGGTAAAAATGAGAAATACATAATAGGAAAATTTATAATTCATTATTATTGCAGAAAGAAGAAGAATTTGGACACAGAAGAATTACACCGGAGTTTTGGACCGACTAGGGATATTTTTTCTTTCGATTTTTTTTTTTACCAATTCTCTTTCAGACTCGTATATTGAGAATATCGACATTTTAATATATTTTTATTTTTCCAACTATTATTATTTTTCTACTATATATATCTCTCATTTTTATCAATTTTTGTTTAGTCTCGAATATCGAGAGTATCGATATTTCGAACCCGATCACTGTTTGTATCACTAGTGCTCAATTGAATTTCGAACAGTGATGCCATTTATAGCGTAAATATTGTGCAAAATCGTAATAATTTGTATTGTTTTTATTGCAAAAAAACATAAAATTAGATAACGCGCCATACATATTCATGAATCGGAATTAAAAACGAATTTTTTAAAACATTTCCCGTGAAAATTGGTGCACGTTTTCGGTAGAGCCGCTCTGCTGAACATTTACACAAAACTTTTAAAGGACTGCAAATAAATATGTAGGTGTATAAATATGTATGTACATATACATACATATATCTTATCAAACCTACATTAATTAAATAATTATGTAATGCTATGTTCGGACCGACATTGAAAACATTTTGAAAACACATTTGTATGTTGTGGAATGTAAGTCGTTCGGACCGACAATTTGTGTTTTCGATGAGTTTTCACTGACAACTATCAATACGGGGATTCTCTTGCTCTTTCAAGATGACACAAAATGCAAAAATCCTATCCGAAATATGCAAGCCCAAGAAAGCACCCATTGCGAATCTAGTGATATATGACCGCACAAAAATAAGCATGGGTTTTGGTCTGACATATTTTACAACCATTGCAAATAAATTTTTGCCTGTGTTTGTTGTGCCGTTGCACCAAGAAGAAAATTCTGCAATTGGTGCACCGTGCAAGGGTTTTGCAAGAACAAGAGAATCCCCTTAACAGTGAGCAGCTGTATTTGTATATGGAATGTAAACAAATATCAAGTGACAATTTAGGGCCGGCAAAATTTGTCTTCCAAAACAATCGATTAAACTAGAGCAGGCACCGATTATAATGAGTGGAATGTAAGTTTTCAAGTAGTTTTCAGCGAAAACCGTGTTTTCGTTGTCGGTCCGAACATAGTATAATAATACAAATATGATTTTATTACACATATACATATTTCCAAAGATTTAAGGAATTCTCTGCGTTCTCTGCGGTGTCTATGTCAATAAAGAAGAACAATGCTGAATATTGCATTTTTTTAAATATGCTTTTCACGTTGACACAATTTAAAGAAACACATTTTTCTGGGATTTCTTTAAAAAATTATTGTGTGTATCAAATCATTTTTTTTTAAATAGAATCAGCATAGATGATTGTAGTTGAGAATGACAGCTTATAGCTCCATGGTGATTTAGGATGTACATAAGTATGCATATGAAATAAGGGTATGGACTAGGATCACTGGATTTTATTTTCTGCTATGCCTGATATGAGCTCAACCGTTTTTATATGAATATCATCTTTGATCCTAGCTACGCGTTATAGTAACATTTTGTGACATTTTTCTAAGTGTATGTGCTGCCATTTTTAAAGTGTTAAATATGTACTCAAGTGACATCGAGGTACGATAAATAAACATACATATGTACATATGTAAGAAAGGGCTAAAAAGTAATTAAACTTTATTATAAGAAAAGTCGCCTAAGAACCCGATATTCATTGTTAGGAGAAATGGCCAACAGCATGGTCTAGTTTTAAACAGTGGTATTTATTTAATGTCGGAAACTTGTGGCATTTATTGCAAACTTAGCAAAATGGTTATATCGCAAAACAGCTCTTAATTTTTATGTGCAATTTATTTTGCAACAAAATTCTATGAGGAAAAATTTTTGCGAGACTATTCTCTGTGGCGTCCATGACAATTTGTCGCAAATCGCAATCAGCTCGTTTACTCTTTTCTTGCGTTTGGGTTTCTTCACGGAAAAATGTAAATACATTTAAATATTTATAATAAATGAATAACAATACTAATGAATACTGCATTATTGGCCCAGATCGCTAATTTAATCCAAGTAGACATTTTGCCACTATTATATAAATGCTACTTTAAATGAGTACCCTTAGTTTAATAATTTATCGTACAGGAGATGCTAACATTGCTAATTTTAAATCACTGTAATTTTACATTGCAATTGTGATTGCAACTAAAATAAAGATAATATGAAAACATGAGTACACTGCATTTATTTTTTAAATTCACTAAATAATCTTTCAAATTTGGTTTCAACAATAAATAGCATTAAAAATGTAATCAAATTATATTAAAAAATGCCTTAAGTAGTTGCAACTTCTGAATACTTCTTAAAACGATAATTTTTAGATCCATAGTTACATACGTTGAAAATTTTTAAATATCATTCATGGTACAACATTTACCCAAAGTATACATATGTTGTGGCATATGTGTCACATATACGTAGGTTTTTTACACCAACTGCAAATCTTGCGTGTGGTTTTACGCTTTCCAGCTTCACAGTTTTGACAACGAACAGGGTGAATAGGTTGAAAGTCGTTAGAAATATCAGGCAAGTGGGTCGCAATAGCGCCGGAAACAGGAGAGCTACCGAGTGCCATTTCAATAGCCAGGCGTATTGGAGCATGATCTAATTCCCTTGGATTTTCAGAGCGCTGTTCAATTGATGACATGAAAAGCTGTTTTGCAAGGCATCGCAGGAACTTTCGTCGTTTGCCTGTTTGTTGGATATGGTCGTAGTTTTCCGAATATATAATGAATCCGGCTAGAGCGCTTATATCTAGCATGTTAAAAAACACTGCTAGGAAAGGATATACTGTGGCTTGCTTTTCTTCTCAGGTACAATAGAATTTGTCAAGCGCGTACTAGAAAGTAGTATAACAGCTTTTCCCGTTTTTGGCACGTAAGATACCAACGCAAATTTTGATTCGAGAAAGCTAAAAATTGTTGACTGTTCTGCTCGTTTGCGGTCTGCTTTCATTTCAATTGGCACAAATGTTTTGTCTTGATGAACAGTACCAAGAACAGAGAGCCCTTTCGACATCAAATGCCTAGCCAGATTCAATGAAGTAAAAAAGTTGTTACAGATTATGGTTCTTCCGGTGTTTTGCCAAGGGTAAACCAGTCTTTGCACGACATTCTCTCCTACATTAGTTACACGACTAGAATTCGATTCCTTTCCTGTGTAAATCTCGCAGTTGAGAGGATAGAAAGACTTTGCATCGCATGCGAACCGGACTTTTATGCCATACTTTGATGGTATATACTGCCTGAGTCTAGTTCTTCCGCGATATGCAAATAGTTGTTCGTCAACTGATATCTCTCCTGACAGTTGATAGTAGCTGCGAAGATTGTTGTTCATTAGAGCCCATAATTCAGAAATTGGAGCAGCCTTATCGTTTGCTAGTCGAGCAGCTCTAGTACGCTCATTATCAAACCGAAGGATTGTGATACGACCGAATGTTTTGTTCATTCCACTTTTGAAACATTTTTTTCGGCTTTCGCGTTAGTATCAATTAGAACTTGTTCGAACATCTATGGGGTGAAAATCAAATCAAATACACTTGACTCGATGAGTCGTTTGGTATCACGAGATGGGCCAACAGCAGTGCCATGAAACACATTATGAGCACTCAATCGAATTGCTTGATTAGACAGATTGGAAAGCCAGGTAGTGTTGTCTTTTGAAACCAGCGAACCAAGACGCTGTTCATCTGCCTCGTCTTCTTCGAAATCCATCTCTTTCTCGTAATCTGCTTCAGACAATACGCCTTCTATCTGATCATTGGATCGATAGTCTTCTTCAAGTATCATTTCGTTTTCAGCATCAGATTCTTCGGGGTTTATATAAGGTGGTACGTAATCATCAGTAGAATCATCAAAATCTAGGTCCTCTTCTGCTTCTTCATCAACCTCACTTAATAGATTCTCAATATGGTTTCGAAGCTCTTCGTACCCTATCCTGTGTTTACAATTTTCTTTTATATCATCCATATCATGGAAAAAGATACACTTACCGTTTAACGACTCGTTTCGGATGGTTTGTGGCCAGACATATGTATTTATTTTTTTTTTTTCAAATATTTAAAATTATTATGCAGCTAGAAATGCTTGAGAAGCAAGGCAAAACTGATCACCACAATATGAATATTGAATATAAATCACTGCAAAAACAATTATTGCTATTGTGAAATACGCTGAAAAGTCAGTAACGCAAGCACAACCTACTTATTCAAAAATCGCATTCAAAAAATTAGGTTGAGTGGAAGAGTGATGAGAATTTTCATTTTATATGGTGTCTACATTTGTAGACTAACCGCCAGGATATGGTCATTTTGAAAAGTGGGGTCTGGGGGGTGCTGTAAACTATTTTTTTTTACGTGTTAGTGGCCAAAGCTGCTTAGAATTGATTTTTAGGAAGCTACTGAAAATTTCGGAACATGTGATGAAAATTTTTTTTACTCAACTTTTTCTGAAAAAATGCTACAAATGTAGACTACCGAGCACATAAAGGTTAAATACAATATTTTGCTTAAGCCTAGATACAAATATTAATCTTACATTCTAGGAAGTATATCTACAATCCACTTGAGATAGACCATAACATACAAGTGGAAAGATTCATCTTACAATCTAAAAATTACATCTTCTCAAAGTACAATGTTTCATATTTCGTTCTAAACATATCCAATCCAGTTATGACGGACCATATGGGTCGTAAGTGTCATGTTACATATTTGTGACAAACAATAGATATTCTTTAGAAATTCTTTTTACATCTCTGGTGAGGCCTATATTAGAGTATACTTCTGTGGTATGGAACCCTAGTTACCAAGTCCATTCGGATAAGTTAGAGTCCGTTCAAAAACAATTCTTACTTTTTGCTTTAAATCATTTGCATTGGGATTCCAGTTTAAATCTTCCCCCTTACACTAACCGTTTAAAACTTATAAATCTTCCGACACTCGCTAGTCGTAGGGAGATGCTTGGTATAATATTTCTTGTAAAACTCCTGAATGGGTCAGTCTGTAGCCCATCTCTCTTATCTGATATTAATTTTAACGTTCCCGCTCGCTCTACCAGGCAGTTTAGACCCTTACTTTTGAAATTTTCTAGAACAAATTTTGAGTTAAACGAACCATTCTGCCGTATATGTCATGATTTCAATTTTTGATTCCAGCACATTTGATTTAACAGACTCACTTTTTACAATTAAAAAAATTATTTTATCTACTCTTAACAAGTAAAATTATAAACTTTAATTTAGTTCTTAATTTTGGCTGTAGAAATTTAAGCTGAGCAGCTTAAGATCACAACGCTTAAAACTCTCTTGCCTTTTATGACTCGGCTAATTCCGCTCGTTCACGGATTGCGCCCCTCGCGTCGGTTGGGCGGGAGGAGGGTAACCGTTGGGTATTATTATTATTTAATATGTACATATGTTCATGTAGTATGAACTGGTGGTATTAACTCCCCCACCTCTAAATTGAAGCGTCCCGATTCAAAGAGATATAGCACGTGAGGCTATTGACTAATTTATCAATTTGAAAAGTACCATTTTGAAATCTTAATTTATATTTACAATTTATTTAAATTTGACTCTTAAAAATATCTCCGATACATTTTATATTATCTTCGAGATCTAATTATTTTTTGATGGAAATCTTTTTATATGTGACAACTTTTAGACAAAAAATTTCTTTTTCTTGTATACTGAAGGTTAAGGATTTAAGATTTGATATTATCTTTATGAACTATTCTGTTTCTGTTTTGTATTTTAACTGTATTTCCTAAATCTTCTAATTTTTAATCTTTTTTCATATAAAATATCTCCTTTTTGATAACTTTTTTGAAGCCTTTTCTTGTTATGATGCTCTAGCATTTTCTCTTATGCATTTTGCAACACATTTTTCATATTTCCGTGAGGTTCTTTATTAAATAAAATGTTGCAAGGTTGTTTACCTGTTACAGAATGAATTGTTTTATTATACTGTTGAACTGCTCTCATAATTGATTCAAAATTTCTAATTTAGCTGTGTTCTTGCTTTAAACATCCGGGGATTTCAATCAGTGTTGAATGAACTCTTTCTATTTGGCCATTACTTGTACTGTGGCGTGGTGTACAATAATAAATTTGTACATTTATCCTTCCCATTAAAGACTTGAATTGTATCGTACTTAAGCTTGGTTCATTATCAATAACTATACTTTTAACATTTGGAAATGTTTGTAACAGTTCCAAAACTTTTTCTTCTAAATTTGATTTGTCTTCTATTTGTTTTACGATTAAAAATTTGGAATATGAATCTATACATGTAAGAAATTTAAGCTTTTGTGCGAAAAAATATCTATATGGAGTTGTTCTCCCTCTTTTTTTGGTATTGGTGCTTCCCCTATTGGTATTATTTTAGGATGTTTTTCATATTTATTACTATTACATATGCGACAATTTTTTCATACTGCTTAAATTGTTTTATCATTAAAGGCCAATAATATTGCTGCATAATTTGTGCCAAATTTTCCTTCTAATTTCTATGCGCTCTATTATATGTTTGCTCAATTATCAATCCTTGACCTTCTTTATTGCATAAATCATTAGGGAATAGTTTAGTATATAGAAATTTTATCGTGGGAAATGTCTCCTTCAAAATGTTTTTATTGCATGTAGTACTTCAGGTGTGCAAAATATTCCTGTAACTACTTTTGGATTCACATATTTTTTTAAAATACCAATTATATTTTCTGGTCTGTTATATTCAATTAAAAAACGTTTATTATTAAAAGAAGAAATAGTCTCTAAGACAGTAATTCTTGCTTCATTATCGATTACTATCTGTTGCTTAAAATGATTCAAAGGGTTTTTTGTTTCATGAATTTTCTGCGGAATGTTGGGTCTCTATTACTGAATCACTTGAGTCACTCGACTCACATGAATTAGTTAAATTATTTAATGCTTGTCTTGATAATGCGCCAGCAACTACATTTGTTGTTCCTGGTTAATAAATTATTTTTGGAGAAAATTTCTTAATAAAAGCTCGCCATCTTTTCATTTTAACATTCGGACTTTTTTCGTACATTGCAACTGCTAATGGTTGATGATCCGTATGAATTTCTAAATTTTTTACTGCATAAAGATAATGGCGTAATGTCTTTAATGCCCAAACTATGGCAAATAATTCTTTTTCGTTTGTTGCGTAATTTTGTTCGATTGAGTTTAGTGTCTTTGAAATAAATGTCATTGGTCTTCCTTCTTGGGATAAAACTGCACCTACAGCAACATTAGATGCATCAGTAATTAAAATTAATTTTTTCTCAAAGTTTGGTTGAGCTAATTCAACTTGTTCTTGTAACGCCCTTTTTAAGGTTTCACAAGCAAGAATTCCTTCTTGATCAAGATTAATAATTGTTTTTTTGAACATATACTGCGATATTTTACCATTTTCTCCCTTTAAGTGTTTTATTAGAGGTTTAGCTATTGTTGCATAAATTCCTATAAATTTCCTATAGTATCCCGTTAATCCTAAAAATCCTCTAAGTTATCGTAACGTCTTGGGATATGGGTAATTTTTTATTGTTTCTACTTTTTTGGGATCAGTTTTTTTAACTTTATGGGATACAATGTATCCTAAAAATTCAACCTCGGTTTCTATAAACTTTGATTTTTCTATAGATATTTTCATATGCTCCTCTTCGAGGGTTTGTACTACATATGTATTTCAAATGAGATATATGTTCCTTTAGAGTTTTTGAATATACTGTTATGTCGTCAACATATACATACGTGACAAAATTTTCCTAAACATTCATGTAAAATATTATTCATTGCTCTCTGAAATATACTTGGAGCATTTTTAAGTCCAAATTGCATTCATATTTCATATTTTCCGTTATTTACAGAAAATGCTGTTTTTTCTATGTCGTTTTCTTCCATCTATATCTGATGAAATCCAGACTCTAAATCTATTGTGGAAAAGTATTTTGATTCTCCTAAATTAAAAAGTATCACCTCAGAATTAGGCATTGGCTACCTGTCGGTTATTGTTTTTTCATTAATTTTTTTAAAGTCGAAGGACCAGTCTTAATTTCGGACTACCATCCTTATTTATTCGTTTTTTTGGAACGACCCAAACGGGAGAATTATACGGGCTTTTACTATGTCGTATAACCCCTTTTACGAGTAAACTTTCGATTTCCTTATTAACAAAATTATTTGCAGATATAGAATAAGGATATTGTTTGGACCATATAGGTTTGTCATCCTCAGTTCTAATTTCCGCTTTAATATCTGTTCTAAAAGGTAAATCCATGTTCACGTTTTGATGAGCTTTATTTGTTATTTTAATAACATCCTCTCTTAGCAATAGAATGTTGATATCTTTCGTTTCATTATTATTATATTTATACGTATCAGCAAGTTCGTTAGAAATTTCAACATTATTTATTTTTAAAATGTTGTGAGCCAAATTAATGTTAATGAAGCAAATTAATTTTTCCATCCTTAGTATAATTTTTGCTAGTATTATCATTGATGGGTGTCTCAGGACTTTTTTGTCCCAAGAGGTTTAGTATAATTAAATCATTGCGAAAATTTATTTTCTCTGTTTTATTATCCACATAAATCAATTTTCTATTTGGAATATCAATTGTCGCTCCGATTTTATTTAGGAAATTAATTCCAATTAAAAGATCGCTCTCTAAATTGTTAATTTCATAAAAACGTTCCCGTATACCAAACAGATTGATATTATGAAAATGTTTTGTTATGGTCAAACCATGAATGGTTCTAACCTTCTTCTTAATTACTAAAATGTTTTTATTATTATAAATTCCAGCTCGTCTATATGAGCTGGTTGCCCCCGTTTCTATAAAAATTCTAAAGATTTGCCCAGTTTTTGTATAGGTTTTAATAACATACGGCAAATCGAAGTTTACCCTTAAAAAATGGTTCTCACCAATATTATTGATTTTTTCAATTTTCGGTTGAGGTTGTGCGCTTATTTGTGCACTTTCAAATGACCTTTTTGGTATATTTATTGGCTGATAATTGGTCTGCCAATTATAAGTACCTGCTGCTCCTAACATGTGGTTGGTTTCTTTGCACATGACTGGGTTTATTTATTAATTGGATTGATTGATCCACTTCCATAGGTTCTGGGTGATTGGAATACATTTGGTATGAAAATTATTCTGAAAATTCGGATATCTTCGGTTAGCTTGAGGCTGATTTCGTAAAACAATTTCATGGTTGTTTTTAGTAAATTGTGATCGTATTTGATTTGAATGAAGTTCTTGTGCTTTAGCAATAGCATTTGGTAAATCGGTAGGTGTTAATGTAAATAGTATTTGGTTTAGGGGGTAATTTAAACCAGTGATAAAAGTTCTTAACGCGGTTTCTCGATTCTTGATATTTAATTGTTTTGTAACTTGTGAATTGGTGCCGTACGTCATTATAGTTTTATTTATTAGTAATGCCAATTTCTGATTCACTTCATTATAATAATCAATTAAGGATGTCGATCGTTGTCTCATAACGCTCATTTCTTGATCAATTACGTTAATTGGTCGTCTGTCGGCGTAAGCAAAATCTAACCTTGCAACTATTGCTTCCAAATTCAAAACTGTGCCATGATTAGTTAACATATCATTGGCATTATCTACAATCTTATTTCGGAGGATAGATAGTGCTCCAAAATACCTTCTACTACCTTCAATATATAGGCTCATCGAATTTTTTGCAGCTTCCCTCTAGCTGACATAAGATTTACCAGAGAATTCTGGCAAATACTTTATTATCTCTAAATTTTCGTCACATGTTATGGAATCATTAATTCCTTGAGCTTCATACTCAGTTATATGTGCCGCATTTGTTAGAGATTTAATTCTATTACTAAACTGAGCTAAGTATCTCAGTTCTTAAATTTGCGGTTTGTGTAGCTATTAACCTAGCTATATCGTTTACAGTAAAATTATTGACTGCCATTTTGAAAAATTGTAAAATTATTTTGTTCGCTTAAAAATTTTTTATTTCTTGATATTGAACTATCGCCTCTTTTCTATAATCCTTATTTTTCGGGTTTTTTGTTTATTTATATATATATATATATATATATATATTTATGAGTTTCATGAAATAGCATATATAGCAATACTCACAAAAATATGATTAAAATTCTTTTTTATTTATATATATTTAATAGATGCATAAGAATTTATTTTGTTTAGTTTTTTCTTAAATAATTTCACTTGTGAGTGTCATGATTATTGGTTTTGCAATACTCACAGTGAAACAATTTGTTATACTTAATATTAGTGGGATTATTTCCAATTTAATTAATAAATGTAGGCCTTACTTACAACTAATTTTATGTTGTTGCTGCTACTGCTGCTGTTGTTACTGTTGCTGTTGTTTTTTGAGTGGAATTTTGGCGGTTGGCTTTGCGACGGTTGTCGTTGGCGGCCGTGTGCGAGATTTAAATTAAATAAGATATTTTTGGCGAAATTTCTGATTTACAGAAATTTTTTGATTCTTTTGTTTTCATGAGGGGCTTTCAGCGTTTTTTATGTGGATATCTTATGAATCCACGCACTTTCTTTTATTTCTTTGAAATTTTCACAAATGTTCACTTGCATTTTTTTTCTCCAATTTAAATTTTGAAATCATTTTATATTCGCTGTTGTAGTTTTTTGTTTTTAAATTTTTTTTTAATTCTCGTAACGCGTACGTTTGCTTGTTGTTCGCCCGTAATCCGTTTAGACGTGGCGCGTTCGATTGGCAGTTGCGCTGAGATTTTTTTGCTTATGTGTCTCTTTTTGGACTTAGCGTTTTTTCAACTTTTTTTTTACTTTGGCGTTAATTGCTTAGCACGTTTCTAATTGCTACCGTACGCTTTGATTAACACAGTAGTACTTTTGTATTTCTTTTTTCGCGAGTTCGCAATACTTGTTACAGGAGTTTTTACGTGTCTCCTGGCAGGATCGCCAATTAATTTTTGGCAACTGCCTGGTTTTCTTTATTACGTTTTCTTAAATACAATATTTTGCTTAAGCCTAGATAAAAATATTAATCTTACATTCTGGGAAGTATATCTACAATCCACTTGAGATAGACCATATGTTACAAGTGGAAAGATTCATCTTACAATCTATAAATTACATCTTGGTAAAGTACAATGTTTCATATTTCGTTCTAAACATATCCAGTCCAGTTATGACGGACCATATGGGTCGTAAGTGTCATGTTACATATTTGTGACAAATAATAGATATGTTCATGTAATATGAACTGGTGGTATTAACTTGTACGCATTTCCGCAACCTGCTCCTTTTCTGCTATTCAACTACAGCGATCAAAAGTTAACCTATTAAACTGTACTGTTAAAAAATTTCAATTTTTTCTGAACTGCTACCCCAATCGCAATTTATAGAGTGAACTGTTATTTACAAAAAATTATCTCAAATTGTGGTATGCGATTTAATTTTTGGGATATAGAGTTTCTTCTGAAGGTGAGCAATGCCATGGCTATTGCCTAATTTCTGAACTGAATCGCATGTAATCCTGCGAAGTATTTCTAGCATAGATTTAGTACTTTATGTAGTTTATCAGGTCTTTCTTAATATACTAAATTTTAGTTTCCCAATTTCCATTAAGATATCGTAATCTTCACTCAAGTTATCGCTTCCAGTGGCTGACAGAAGGCGGACGAAATCGTCAAATTAATATGTTGTGGATACTATAAAATAATGCAAATTTAATTAAAGTTTAATTGATTTTCCTACAGGGCTTTCATTTCGTTAGTCAAAGTGGCTTGTGTATGCATGCACTTTTTGGTATTACTTTATACCTGTTTTGTAATCAGCAGGTATGAAAACGGAGACGCAGTGAAACACTACTACTAAAGAAATTTAAATTACTCACATTTGAAAATCTGGCTTCTCATTCTCTCCAAACTCTACAAAAGCGAAAAGACAAGACGTAAAATGGCAAATACCCTTATTTACATGTAAACGTAGTCCAATGAATAAAGTAACTCAAGAAACTCACCTCAGCAATACATTCAACGCGTCACCTTCTTATAACAGTATTTGTGTGCAGAGACTTATTTACCTGAGCAAATTCTCAGCCAAGGCAGTAAAGCAGCAAACGATCGGATGCCCAAGCCAATGATCGGAGGCAGAGTGGAAGAGGAAAATACCACGTAGTCGGTACTTCAAGCATTGTATTCATTCGTAAAAAACGCTATTCTCGAGTATACCCGCGTTGAGTGAACAACGTTGGCGGAATCAACGGATTAAGCTAACCTTAGATTAATCGTCGGTTTTGCTCATTACATATACACATACAATAACAAGTACACTCACTGCATAGTTTGGTATGTGGTTCGTATAAACTGCCAATTTCGTGATGTTCCATTGTGAGTAAATCCACTGAGTTGTAATTTATCGAACATTCAATTGAAATGAAAGTGGAGTTTTGAATTTTAAAAACCAATTTACATACTTTTATCTAACGCGCTACTACTAACTAAAAAACCTTTGAACGATTGTGCAGAATCGACATTTTGTAAAGGCTGAAAACGGCGAATGTATACGTATTCCATTATTCCAGCTGCATATACTATGTATGTATGTATGTATATATACATCCATATAAATGTGAACATGTATGTATATTAGAGAGCGGTTTCTGCACTTTTGTCCATAATAATATTTGCGAAAAGAGGAAATTCTTGAACGACGCCATATTTAGTTTGCCACAACAATAAGAAACAAGACATCACACCTTACCATATAACCGCAACCTGTATATGTACATAAATATAGTATCTCAATTGAAAAAATTTGGGGGCAAGTTGCTTTGAAACCGATCACGAAGGTTCTATAGTCAATTAAGTGCAACAGTTAAAATACCTGAGCTATGAACAAATGAACGAACACATCAGCGAATATTTTAACTAAGGTCCTCAACTGTCAAACACAAAAATTAAGAACAACAAGTGATAATACTCAAATGTATATATATGTGTATGCATGCAATTTGAAAAGTGCAAAACTAAGTTTCGAAATCAACACGGAAATGCTAGAGTCGAGGGTACGAAATGTTATGAGTTGGCCAAGTTCTTACGTATGAGTGCGAAAATTAACAGTTTCACAAGACAAAAGTGAATATGTGTGCACTCAGCCACGTGTATGTGCTTTTGGGTTTGTGTGTGTCAATCTGAATAATAATCAAGAAAGAATCTCATGAATGCTCGTCGCAGGGGTGGGGAGTTTTGGAGAAGTCCTATATAATTGTGCTTATAGAAAAAAGAAACAAAGTAATGGAAAATGTAAAAAAGTAAAAAAGTAAAAAAAACGAATAGAGGTAAAAGATGAAATGAAATAGCTGACTTCAAGAACCACTTAGAAACACGTCAAAACCAGAAAATCAACTTTGCTAACGTTATAACTTGACAAACTTAAGTATACTGAATTCACCTTGTCTACACATGTTTCCGCGATTGTGTTTGTGTGTATAAATTTTGCTGACACTAATCTGTCCACCTTACATGCGTTAGCATAAGAGCTTTCTTTGCACCAGCGTATCGGTCGGTTTAGTCAAGTGTCACCAAAACTGAGTTTGAAAGTGGATTTTACGATTTTACAAGAGAAGAGCACGTAAATATGGGTGATTCTACGCCAATTTGTCGCTGCCGAGTGCTCTATTTGGGTAGTGCAGTACCACGTCAGAGTAAAGACGGCTTGCAAGGGATCCAAGAGCCGTTGAGAAGCCTCTATCCCTCGGAGGGTGCTGTCGGCGCCAAAGGCATTGATTCGTGGTTAAGCGTTTGGTCGAATGGAATTTTACTCGAGAACGTCGATGAAAATTTGAAACAAATCACACGATTCTTCCCCATTGAGTCGTTGCATTATTGTGCAGCTGTGCGTCAAGTTTTAATACCGGAACGTGGAAATTCCAAGCCAGAGCCAAAATTTCTGCCACTAGACTCACCATTCGCACGAATGCCCCGCGCTCAACATCCGCCGATATTCGCTGCAATACTTCGACGAACCACTGGCATTAAAGTGCTCGAGTGTCACGTGTTCATTTGTAAACGTGAAGCTGCCGCAAATGCTCTAGTCAGATGTTGTTTTCACGCATATGCGGATAATTCCTATGCTCGACAATTGGAGACTGGTAGTTCTGGTGGTGGCGCTGGCGCCAGTGTTTACGGCACATTAAAGAGTGCGGTTGGTAGTAAATCGAATGGAGATTTAACCGGTGTTGGACTTCCGAATAGCAATCATCACAATCATCAACATCATATGGGCGTGCCAACGAGCCAAGCTGGATGGCGCTCTCGCTCCGGCAGTACAACTACCTTGAACAGTGTTGGGCGGCAATCGAATGGTCATGCTTTTAACGGAACGAGTGGTATCAGCCTGAATGGGGGCGAGAGCAATGGTAGTGCTGCAGAAGGATATACATCCGTAAAAAATTGTAAGTTTTATTTTTCATATAACAAAAACTATTATAATTATTATATTTACATCTTTTCAATTACTACTTGCTTACGAAACATTTACGAAAATCTATTCATGGACATTTCTCGCAATTAACCTACTGTAATGCTTTTACTTGGGTTTACAAAAATTTTTCAAAATGTATTTACAAAACCATTCTATATTGTAGCAAAAATTCACTCATATGTTAATTACGGTTAGCATTTTATTACAAATTGTGGTTATTATGTCTACAGGTTTAACAGGTTTAAGGCCCTTGGATCCATCCACATTGTCTCACTAACACCCGGCAGGATATTGGACTTTATCGATATGTTGGGGCTAAGTGAGTCCTTGTGATTTAGGAAAGGGCACAATAGATCTAAGGTCGCGGTGCATTCCTCATTTATCAATCTAATCTAATCTACTGTGGAGTTTATTTCCCTAAATTTGTAATATTACGTTAAGGATAGTAAAGAAAAATAATGGAGTAAAATATCCAAACTTTTTATTTCTTCTTAAACATTATCTTATTATTAGGAAAAGTCGCAACATTTTAAATCACCCTCTAACAAACTATTTGTTCCCTGCATAATTTGAAAAGTTATTTTCCAAGTAAATAATTGTGCAATAAAGATATAATTTATATAAAGCTTGGATCGAAAATATTTACACGGATTAACTTGTTATTCGATGTGACACAAAGTGGCTGAGTATGAATCCAAGTATATAAGTATGTATTAGTAAGCTAAAAATAAATGAACAAACAAACTCTCACATGAAGCTTGAGGTATTTACGCATAGGCATCTCAAAATATGAAAGTACTTTCCACTTATTTAAATATTGACAACATCAACACGCTCTATACCAACATTATCTGCTGGTTTTTAAATGAAAGCATTTTTTTTGCTTTATGTGTAAAACTTAAGAGACAAACAACTGAAAGCAACAAATAAATGTTAATTGGGATGCAAATCAACTAAAAATACATTTGTAAATTTCATATCATTCAAAAGTGTGTATCTAACACAAATCGCTATGTTTGCAGATGTATTTGGTGGTTTATTTGTAAAAATGTAGTGGTAATTGCTACACATTCAAACTTCAGGCAAAACTACGAGTCCTATAGGAAAATGTTGTATGAGAAAGTTGTAGGTAATGGTTACATATAACCTCAAAACTTATGTGAAAAATTCAAATATCCATGTTTTGGGGCTTTTTATTTTTATCTTGTACAAAAACAAATAACTTTCATGAAATTCGGTATATTATTAAGTCCCAAATTCCCAATAATTTATTAATTAGAATACTATTTTAAGAAGGAAAGTTTATTTCGACTTAAAGTAAAAAAAAAGTTCGTAACAGCAAACAATATTTTCATTTTGATATATTATAAAAATGTGCGATTGATTAAGTCAAAATGTTAAAGTCTACCTCAAACCTACATACATTTAAATATAACCAAACCTACATACATACATTATAATATAATTTGACGAAATTTCGCTTCACTAGTTCATTATTTCACTTTTACGTTTGGCGATTGTATATGAGTGTGTATGTTTGTATGCAAATACGTGTTTACGTTTTTTATATACATATGTACATTCTAGTTTTCAGTTAGAAACACAGCTACGTTGTACATGTAAACATTTCACCAAATATAATTTATTTCTTAAAGTTTAATAAACAATACAACCAGTTACTCAATTGTATCCGTTGCTTCTTGTTGTTAATCAACGTTTGTAGAAAACAAGGCTCTATAACCGTCGACGTCATAAAACCAACATCGTCATACCTACAGTTTGACAAGTTTGAACAAAAAATCAGTAGTTATATTACCGTGTTTTCTCTTTTTTGTTTAAATCATTATCTGCTATATCTCTCATTCATTGCACATTAAGATAGACTTAAACACAACTATGTAGGTATGTGAACTTTACTCAATTTGAAAAGGATGTATTCTTTGAAATCTTCTTCTTTAAAATTATTGGAGTAATATCTTGACCCTCTGGATTGGCACAGATAACACAAATTTCAATTTTTGGGAGATCTTAAGAAATGTTAAAAGGAAACTTGTTTATATATATTTCTGTGATTTATTGATATAAAAGCAATGCCAATTGTATCTTATTATCCAAAAATTTTAAATTATTTTACTTTCCTCCGCCTTAAATTTGGCAAAGTTGTACGAAATCTTGATACTTAAATTTCTTCACAACATTTAAATCAGTGACACGAATTTTATTAATCGATTTTTGTTTTTTTATAAACAATGTGCGTCCGCCACGAATTTACAAATTTTATAACGAATTTGACTTAGGAAATGTGTATAAATTTTTCGTGAAATTTTCAAAACTCATTGTTAATTGAACAAACCAACCATTTTGTACCAACCTCGTCATCAAATATCTGGTTTCAAAACTGTCGTAACCTTATATTCTATGAAAGTTGAAGTAAATGTTCAGGAGAGCGGCGTTTCCGAAAACGTGCACCAATTTTAACGAGAAATGTCTTAAAATTCGTGTTTTTAATTTTCGTGTGTTTAAATTTCCGAATATACATATATGGCGCGTTATCTAATTTTATGTTTTTTTGTAGTAAGAACTATAAAAAATATTATGATTTTGCACGATATTTACGCTATAAATGGCATCACTGTTCGAAATTCAATTGGGCACTAGTGATACCAGCAGTGATCGGGTTCGAAATATCGATACTCTCGATATTCGAGACTAAACAAGAATTGATAAAAATGAGAGATACATAATAGAAAGATAATATTAATTGGAAAAATAAAAAAAAAATTAAAATATCGATATTCTCAATATTCGAGCGCTCGAAAAAAAATAACCTTGGTCGGTTGAAAACCACGGTGTTCATAGTTCTTCTGTGTCCAACTTCTTCTTCTTTCTGCAATAATAATGAATTATAAATTTTCCTATTATATATTTCTTATTTTTACCAATTCTCGTTCAGTCTCGAATATCGAGAGTATTAATAATTTGAAAACGATCAGTGCATGAGTGGCCAATCGAATTTACAACAGTGATGCCGCAATCCTTGCCATTTTCGTTGAAGTGAAGTGATTATGTAGTTTTCCATATTTTTATAAAAATAACATAAAAAACAATTTATCTTATTTATTTAGTAAACAACATCAATAATTACGTGTATATAATTGATAGAAAATATATTTTTAACATCTAAAGACGTGTTAAGTGTAAAATTGACTTTTTAATTTCGGGAAATATGATGTTTTTTTATTAAAACAAAGAAAATATTGTTTTTAAAGACATGCGCTTTACATATTAGTAAAGTAGAATTAAAAACGAGTATTTTAAGACATTTCCCGTGAAAATTGGTGCACGTTTTCGGAAATGCCGCTCTCCTGAACATTGACCAAAGTCGAATTTTATCAAAGTTTCTATACGGGCATACGTATAATTAAAACTACCGCAATTTTTTAGACGCTACTACATAAGTACATATGTACTGTATATGTATTCTCTCGTTTCCGCTACAAACAGCAATATACGAGGCAATATTACCAACGGAGACAGTTTACTTATTTCTTAATTATCCTGATAACTATTTCTGTTAATAAATGTAGTTTTGGTAGTTTGCAGCTAACACAATTCACAAATTAATAATCCGACAGCTGTCAAATTTATACAAGCACCTTTTGAATGTTTGGTCTAACTAAAAATCCTATGGATTTAATTCTGGTAGCGTCATCTATGGTCAGACTGGGAACTACAATTGACCTGTTAATTATATTTGTTAGTAGCTTCGCTTCTTCATATTTTGTAATTTATGATTTCTAACATATAAGATATATGTATATTAACCCAAAAATACTTATTCCGACAAGATGTACAAGTAATATTTTTATATTTATACCTATAACCACAACATTTGCTAACATTACATTATATTCTACTATACGAATACATACACAAGTATACGAATACATATGACTCAATATTTTTCATTGAGGTTTAGTGATTTTTTTTTTAAATCCAACTGATGAGATCATACCTTATTGAACACTCGATGAGACGGAATTTACTAATTTTTTAAATAGTGTTATAAGTGAAGTAATTAAAATGTGTCCAACCGATTTGTTGAAAAAACTTCTGATTTTTTAAATTAAAGTGTATATGAAATAAATTTATAACATACACTGTTCCGAAAATTTTAACATATAATTACTTCCAAAAAATATTTTATAAAATTTTTGTTTGCTCTTGAATTGCTTATATAAAATAGGGGTATTCAGGCCGAATTTGTTAATCTAGTAGTTCGTTAGTTGATACTTCGTTAAAACACTTGACTGTGAACATACTTTTCGCTGTACATCGGTAGTGGGTGTAAATTTTGTTTCAAAAGAGCTGATTCAATTATATTAAATAATTACTTACAACGCAAACAAACAGCTGAGTGATGTTACCAAATAACGAAAAAACTATCAAGTTTGCCAGTCTGGTACTTCGTTGCTCGGTAAAACGATAATCTGTTAATTTAACAAAAACAAAACCCACGTAAAAAATTACCGAGTAACGACTAACGAATTAACAAAGCTGGTCTGAATACCCTTAATGTTTTCTTGGAAGACGAATTTACTCCCCGCATTTCTGTAGTCTTAAATGACGGGGGTTCCTTTGTGCTAAAAAATAATTTAAACGTTTGCAGCTTATTTTTTAGCAATATATACATATGTGTGTATGTAGTTCGAAAAAAGATATTTGAGATTTTAAGCATTATTAATTAATATCTAATCCAATGCAATCAACAGTTGACACAGCAATGATTGTCTCGGACTAAAGGTGAGTTGTCCTCATACATAAATCATCAAAATAATACTAAGCTGATTATCCTGAAAATCAAGTGAATCTTCCTTGGTTGATTTAAATCTTGGTATAAATGTCACGGTATTTACAGCGCTGGGACTCAGAAACTGTTCTGGTCTAATAAGAGAATATGTAATGTCTTAAATTCGATACAAAGCTAACTATTTGTTAAATAACAATTCGTTTGTATTGTTACATCCATACATACATATTTACATATCTTGTGTTGCGGAAACACGATTTCATGCACGCATGCACCGCATGGCGGATGCGCCGTATTGTTTATACCTGGAATCGATGTTTTTATAAAATACCTAAATCAATATTATGTGCATTGGAAGATTTCTTATTTATGAATTTAAACTTCTTTATCAATATTTAGTGTTTATTAAAATTCATGTTATAATTATTTTACAATGTTTATATATATTTTCCCGTAGTTCCTAAGTGGAACATAGGGCCTCAAAAAAAAAAAACAACAATGTTTACTATCTCTAAATTATGTGCATACCTGTATATTTCCTTGTGTTTTATGACATTATGAAATTAATATAATATTCTGAAAGTAATAATACTTAGTGTGTAAATTATGAAATTCCTATTGATCAGAAAAAAATTAATTATATACGATGTTCCACAAAAAATGTTTTCTAATTGGTCTTTTTATAGTTTATGGAAGCAGTGCTGATTTAAACGTGACTGTTGATGATGGCGAGAATTCGATATATAATGGAGATGAGAATCACAAAGTCTGGAACGGTTCTCAAGATCAACTTGACGCCATTGCAATGGAGAGTCCATATGAAGTCTTCTCGGGCAACACTTCTACTTTGGGACGTCCTGTGAGAGCTCGTCAAATTAGCGCACCTATTGATGTACCGCCGCCACCCGTAAGAGAGGAAGTGAACAAAAAACGTAAGGAAAAAAAAATTCCAAAACACCTGGCACTCAAAGTCTTTCAGGAACACTTATACGTCCAAAGCCGATTCACCCTAGCACCTTACAGAAACCTGGAGTTTACGGAGGGGCTTCAGGAAGTGTGATTTATGGCCCACTCGTTGGGCCAGGAGGTTTTCCTCCACCACATGGCTCACGAAATTATCACACAATCAGCCATCGAGGTTTTCATGGTGGCCCATCGGGGTCACAACCGCATTTTCATCACCCTAGCATGCCATCACACCCTCCACCACAAATGATGCATCCACCGCAAATGGGTATCCCAATGCAAATACCCGTTATGATGTCACAACAATATGCCACACTTCAATCCTCACGATCTACAAAGAAAAATAAGAAAGATAAAAAGAATAGTGGTATACCAGTTGGACTGCCCATGGTACCACCGATTTATGCGTATCATCAAGGTATGGGCCCTGCACCACCACCTCCACCAGCTATTGCGCAATCATTGATCGGTGAGCCACGACCACTAGCGATGTCCAATCGAAAGCTAGCAGTATCTATGGGAAATGGACTTGAAGATGGACTAAACTCTGGTGCAGAATCGCCTGGTGGTACTGGCATTTATCGGAGAAAAGGTCACTTAAATGAAAGAGCGTTTAGTTATTCTATAAGACAGGAACATCGAAGCCGTAGTCATGGTTCGTTGGCTAGTCTACAATTTAATCCACCTGACATGAAGAAGGAACGAGAAATTGCACAAATGGTTGCCGGGCTCGACTTAAATGATGGACCCGAAAGGGAAATATCGTCCATGACACCGCAGCGGAAACATATGATTGCCACAAATGACGTAGGACTCGGCATCCAAACACAACAATCGATTTATGGGAATGGGGGTACAAATGCCTTGTATGGCAACAGCATGGGTCCAGCGGGTAACTTTGGCAAACCCCGAAGATAAGTCAGCATGGTTGACTACTCGGTAGACCATGGCGTAGGCAATGAATATATTTATTATGGTTACATAAGGCACATAAACATGTAATTATATAAACATATACATATACATATGCTCAAGTATTTATACATATGTCAGTAATATATAAGACATAATATTTGTAGGCACCCTAGGGTCAGAAATATAAAAATGTATGGGAAATATATATTATCAATGAGGAGTTTAATCAGTCGATGTACCTCGATGAACAAATCCATAAATTAAATTAACGGATGGAGATTTAGAGATGTTGTCAAAGCTGACAAGTACATATGTATGTATCTACCAATGCTGACAAATAATTATATACTATTATATGAATGCGTATATACATTCGAACAACTGTATGCAATCGAAATAATAAAAAGGTAAAACCAAAGAAGTACTGGAAAGAGAACTAAATAATTCTTTTCCACTTGTCTGAAGAAAGCTACATAATTCGCAGTTATTAGAGATAAAAATTAAAAAGAAGGAACTTAAACAAATATGTATGTTAATTATAGTTCAAAATCACACACCACGCCCAAACTTCAAAAACATCCATTTCAATAATTCAGTAATCATCGAAACATTGTGCATGACTGACTAAGTAGTGCTGAAGGAAGGAATATTTTGGAAACAGACACACGTACATACAATCATTTGTATGCAAGTAAGCTTGGATTTTGCTATTAAAAATTATTAAATCCCACTTTCGAGAATGCTAATTTACTATGGGAATACTATATGGCTTTGTAAATATTTAAATGTAATTATGTATGTACATATTTATGTACAAATTATGTATCTAATGGTTTAGCAAATAATTTTAATGTATAAGAAAATTTTTATTTACATATACATATATTTATATGATCCCAAACTTCTCTAACATTTTGTGCAGTCGTTTATCTTTCTAGAAGTGTGATTCATAAAAGAAGAGAAAACTTCCAAGATAACCCAACTTAAGACACCATGTACCGTACGAGGAAACAAGTGTACTAAAAAATATGTCATGACTATTAACTTTCTGAAAGCGTTTCAAAGCAAATAAGTAGAATTAGATAAAATTACGATGCTGGTCAATACAATTGCTCAATATAATTTCGACGGATGTGAATGATACATATACATTTGTATTGCATAAATATTTATGAACATTCACATTTTTTTATGTACATATGAATAAGAAAAATGATTTTTCGTTTCGTCTCTATACAATGAAAATTGTGTGCCTTATTAGGTTTATATTATATATACTGTTATATGCATACATATTTACTATAATATGTAATGTAATATGCAAAACTTTTATTAATTTGGAATTTCCATAGAAAGTTAATATAAGTTTATACATATGTATGTAAAGGAAATCGCCAAAAACTTTAAACAAAAACTGTAAAAATCATTAACTCGAATATAAATAAAATATGAACGTAGTAGTACTTAAATTATGTATCTTTTTTTTCAAGTTAAATATGCGTGGAAGAATACAGATGTATTTAAGGGTCCACCAAAACAAAATAAGGGAATCAAAAAAAGATACACATCGGTAGGTAAGTATTAGCGCCCTCACAGAGAAAGTGGAACTGTTTCCTTTGTTTGTGAGTATAAATCTATACTAAACTAAATTGGAATACTAAGATTGAGAAAACCAAATAAGGCGTGTATGTATGGTGTACTACACCTCCAATTCTGACATATGGAGCGCTGGTTTGGTGACCAGTTTAAAAGAAACACTATAATATCAGGAAACTAACAGGAGTACAGAGAGCAGAGGTTATCGGTGCTAAAAGGTCATGCCCGACGGATTCACTTAATACACTCCTGCATCTGCTGCACATTGACGTCTTTATTCGGAGAGTAGCAGCATGTTCTGCTATAATACAGGAGTTAGAAATGGGAAAGATTATGGACATAGCATCATCCTGAACGAGCTTAACATATGTAAGTAAATCAGACTATATTCGCCCAAGGATAGATTTGAATAGCAACTTCCAGGTGAGGATGCCCTCTAGACGTGAGTGGAGAAGAGGTTTGGTAGAAGAGGATAATGCGGAGTCTTCCAATCGGAAGTATTAGGTATAGAGAGGGTAAGTGGTGCTCTATTGAATAACTACGAAAGAATACAGAAAGCAACTATATACACAGTACATAGCTAAGAGCACCGCTGGCGTTGTCGACGCCAATTTCGGTGTAGTTAGAAATTGCATAAAGGCTTTAAGCTCACTGGCGAAGCAACTCCACTTGTCCTTAATTTAAGTTCCCGGCCACTGAAACCTTTTCGGTAGTGAAAGAGTAGACGAGAATTTTCTTTAGATGAATCCGGGGCGGAGTTAATACCATGTTCAGTGGGAATGCTCAACCCCCAGATAGTTATCTGTGGTGGAAAGAGAAATTGTTGTACCACCAGGTGAGGGAATATTAAATTGAAGTATTTTCACTTTATAAGTGAAAGCTATCAATTCCGATTTACCAGGGTTAACACCTAGTCTGTTGTTCGCGGCCCATAGGTGTAACCTTCGTTGGGCTCTTTCCATAATCTTACTGATTGTGGAAGGAAACGTCTCTTATACCATCAATAATCACCTAAAGGCCTTATAATTTTTTATTGCACGTAATTTTATAAATTCAATTTGCTGTTAGAACTTGTTGTGGAGTTATAAAACATCAGCATCATGTTAAAAACTGCGATGCAACGTCATAAATTAAAGGAACTTTCATAGTTTTTGTAAACAAAACCGGCACTCCACTTTTAATCTAAGTTTGTGAATAAAAATTGAAATTTTAATTTTTTTATCTGAATGAGTAAGTGTGCCGACAAGTGCTCTGGAGTATTGAAAATAATGACTTTGACTCTAGGTTATTGTCACACTAGCTTTGCCACGCGGATTATTGTGGAAAATAAATTGTGTATTAACAGTAGAAATAATGACTATTCACATTTGATGACTGACAGAACGACTGAGTTGATGATGCTTATGTAACTGTTTTTGTTGCGCTTCGTAGGGAGCTGGAAATCATTTTACTACTTTACTTTAGGCTACTTTAAAAATTGTCTTTGACTTTTATTTATTGTGATAAAGAAAGCCACTTTTAAAGGAAATTGTGGGCGTTAGTATCGGAAGGGTAAATTTGCGGGTATTATAGGGAATGGTTGCCTGGGCGATATGGTATATAACCTACTGCCGTTGCACAGTCTGTCGCGTCCAGGTAACGCTTCAGTATGGCAGGCGCACTAACTTTGAGTTTCGAATTTTGGGAGGGTACCGCTGACTGCTCGAGGAAATTTGAGAGCTCTACAGAATATATTGTTGTGTCGTTAGTTGTCATCACCGTGACTATTGAGAACCTCACCTCAGTTGGAACTTGCTCTAATATTATATTTATACTCTTGCAATCAGTTGCTACAGAGTAATATTGTTTTGTTTACCTAACGGTTTTTCGTATCACCTAAAACTAAGTGAGGTATATATAAATAATAAGGGTGACGAGAAAAGTTTAAATCTGGTTGACTGTCTCTCTGTCTGTCCGTCCGTCAATGCAAGCTTTAACTTGAATAAAAATTGAGATATCTTGGTGAAACTGCAGGTTTCTTAGTACAAAATGTTGAGTTCGTAGATGGGCGTAATCGGACCATTGCCACGCTTACAATTAACCGAAAACACATAAAGTGATATAACTAAGCACTAAATTAAGATATAACACTCTAATTTAACAAAGGAGATTGCAGTAGCCAGAGGCACCTCTGGGCAATAATTTTGGAAAAAGTAGGCGTGGTCTCGCCCTTAAAAAAGTTCAATGTATATATCTCCTAAACCACTAAAGCTACAACAACCAAATTCGCTCAGCACGAATATTACGAGAACTCCTACCTATAGTGTGAAAATGGATGAAAATCCCGCTCACCACCCATATAACGTTCCTTTTCAAAATCAGTGGACAGTTCTTCCGTTCTTTGTGAAGCAGGTTTACTGAAATCGGACAGTTATTTTCCAACCAGCGCAAACATTTTATCCTCAATATGTTCGTTAAAAAATTATGTAATCGTTGGCTAGTAATATTTCTTGGTATCGGCGAGCAATCTCTTCTGACAAAAGGGTTTTTCTACTTGAGCTGTCTCAACGTAGTCGCTGACTTCCACATCATAGTGTCATCCATCATTTCGTCCCAGTGGTCGTCGTCTTCAAGTAACTCCATCGTCCCACATGCTTATCGGAAAGTGGCATTTTCCAGCACAAATATGATTTTGAGCACTTGTAAACTGGTGGGGTCTTGGATTCTAGTCAGCAACAACCGTGAATTCTACATATGTAGATCATCTGAGGCTTTTACACTAGGTTTAATGTCAAGCATGTTTGGGCACGGGTAGGTCTGGACCGATTGTACATATTGACCAACATAAGTATGTATTTAGCATAAAGTTTGCTAAAATAACGAAAAACACTATGGGTAGTATATGACAGCATGAGTATTACAGACCGATTACAAATAAACAAATAAACAAATAAACCGTACGTTCACCTTTTTTTTTTGCTAAGACACATTATAGATGGAGCGATGTACTATGATATATAAAGTCAACCAGAAATTTAAAGTTCTTGTATTGGATATATGAGGGCTAAAATACTTTTGAACTGGTGTTATCAATTTCTTTTGTAATCCATTTTTGGTGTGACGATATTTTATTACCTGGAAAAATGTATCATACCTTCAATAAGATATCTTACATATTGACCGATGTCGTAGTTAAAAAGTCAGCCATAGTCTCTCAGATCAATATTTGTATATTTAGTATCGGGGACTTGAAAAGTTTTTTAGTCATAAAGTGATATTCCTTAAAGCTGTTATTAAACTATTTCAGGAAAGTTGTACTCCTATTTCACTAACTTTTTCAACATAACATATGAATACAAATCAATGTTATACATAAAATTTCGTTGAAATTCGTCATTCGTTCTTGAGACATACATAAGGTTTAGCATAAACGTGGATGGTGGCAAGCTCATTGTCCAATTTCGCTGTCTTTGAAACTTTCAAGTATCATCTTCTTCTTCTTAATTGGTGTAGACACCGCTTGCGCGATTATAGTTGAGTTAACAACCGCGCGCCAGTCGTTTCTTCTTTTCGCTACGTGGCGCCAATTGGATATTCCAAGTGAAGCCAGGTCCTTCTCCACTTGGTCCTACCAACGGAGTGGAGGTCTTCTTCTTCCTCTGCTTCCCCCGGCGAGTACTGCGTCGAATACTTTCAGAGCTGGAGTGTTTTCGTCCATCCAGCTTAAACGCTGTCTTTTAATTCGCTGAAATATGTCAATGTCGTCGTATATCTCGTACAGCTCATCGTTTCATCGAATGCGATATTCGCCGTGGCCAACGCGCAAAGGACCATAAATCTTTCGCAGAACTTTTCTCTCCATGGAGGATGGAGTCATGTGTAGAAGTTCACGCAAGTGAGGAAAGTTCTCTGATCGCCATTCACTTGAAAGTGGCCAGAAACGATTCTTTTACATATGCCTCAAGCAGCTCACGACTTCCGTTCTTTGACCAAGTATCCTCTTGGGCTACCCCCAAGAACATCCGTTTGAAGGCGAGCTAAAGAGAGAAGGCGAAACAACCCCCTGCATAGGGTTGTGCGCTGGGTTTGGGACCCGCCACGTAAAAAAAAACACTCCAATGAAAAAACAACAACAGCCTCGGATGAGATTTTGATGTCGTTTTAAAGATAAACATTTTATGGGGAGTGGTTGTCATACTGTTTGACCCATTCGTTACACCTCATATGGTTCATAAGATATGTGCATAAAACCTATTTACGAAATGAGGAAGATGAGTCTCAAAGATTTGTCTTGTTCTTTTTGATCACAATAAGTAATAAGTACTTATAGCGCAAGCTTGTACTAATTTTTTATTGCCAAATTGTTTTTTTGTTAAGTGTACACCAATAGTAGTATTCACTGTCATTATTATTAAAACTATTCAAGTAATCTTAAATTTACTTAGCTACTAAGTACTGCCAACTAGTTTATTCACCATGCGGTTGTTCGTTAAACAGCAAACTGTGCCGAGCCCAAAATTTTAAACGGCGGGCCTTGGAATGTTACCTACTTTTGAGTACAAGTGCACATACATATGTATGTATGTGTATAAAATATGTTATGTGCAAAACTCATTCCAAAAATGCAAATATTTCACTTATGTACTTATATGTACGCGTGTATGTATGTATGGTAAAGTACGCTCTCGATAAAGTAGACTATCTTACGACACTTATTGCAAGTTGGAAGTAATTGGAACCCAAGATTTTCATACCCATGAGTACAGAAAAACTTTAGTTATTATGCCCGATACACAAAGGCTCAAATCGCTGTTATAATTATTTTAAATAAAACACCGTTTTAAGATTTTGAAGTACATTTATATTGACCTAGGAAATTATGATTTCCACTTACAAAAACTATTTGGTGTGGCTAATTGTCATCACTTTGCTCATGAAAGTTAAACGACTGGCATGCAGCTTTGAAGTTGGTAAATGTACGGTGATTTTGGTTCACAACTGCTAGTATTTGGAGGTTTAATAAGTTTTTTAAAGTTTAACGAGAGCAGAATTTTAAATGTATTCAAAACAAACAACAAAATTAAGGTCAGGCTTTTGACGTGTATTTTCCATACAAATTAGTATGTTTAAAAAAGCTTTCAAAAAACGAAAGCTTTTTGTAATAGGGTTCATATTGTATTACTCACACAGATCAATTTCATTTGAAATGTGTAAGTTCCATTAACTGTACCCTATAAAATTTCTTTCACTTTCATTCATAGATTCTTAGCAGATTGTTTTCCTAAACTACGTAGCTTACTCGTACATTCAACTATTAGACTTTTTTACTAAGTACCGTTGTATTCAACGAAGTAAAAATGTTAATCAAAGTGAATTGCATATTATTTACATAAATATGTAAAATACTTGGTCTATTCTCTTTCGTTATTTCATTCTGCAGATTAGAATGACAGCAGACTGACTTTCACAGCGGCACAAATATTTTGACCTGATTTAGTTATTCCTCGTCGAGTCCAAAGCAATATTGACGAAATTTTTAATAGCCGTGTTTTATTTGACCATCACAAGCTAATAGCTAAATCATGGACAAATAAAACGTACTTAGCTTATTGCATATATTCACTTAAAAATAAATTGGGTTGGTAATGCGGACAAGAACAATCAGCTGATATACAATTTAGTTTGAAATTTCAAATTTGTAAACGGAATATTAATATACTATACAAATATATTTATTTTAGTTATTTGAGGTCTAGAGTACAAAAAACTGAAAACAAGTGTTCATATTTGTCTTAATTTTAACTCAATACTCATCCAAAAAATTATTAATTTTAGATTGTTTACATTTTAATCTGTCAAAATAAGGTTTCCCGCTTTGCCAACTATTTGTTTTTGGGAAAACCTTGCTGTTGTGAATGAAAAAAGCGATGAACTGGCAATGCCTCTAGTTCAATATGCAAGCTATGATAGCTTATAATAAGCCAACATAATTATGTTGGCTAAGTCTTCCATACAAAATAAGCTAATAGCTAAATTTGCTGGTCAAATAAAATACGCCTAATAAGTCTACCGAAATATTTAATAAAACAGTTCTTTAATGTCTTAAAATGGTTAAAAAAATCAGAGCTGAATATATCAAGATGGGTAGAAATTGTGACAAAATATAATTGTCAAATCAAACTATTTACTAGTTATCAAATCAACACTAATAAATTCAATGGAAACCGAACACTTCATACTCTAGCGACTTACAAGAATCAAAGCAAGGGACGTACTTTATGGTGTAAAATGTCAACCTGAGTATCAAAATCCAAGCATCTTTATATGCACATATGTACATATACTATATTTGAAAGTTTATTGCTTTATTTAGAAATACTTAAATATTATTTAACAAAATGAAATGTTGTCTGGGCACACGTCCGTTCGGCAAGACGGTTTGTAGAAAAAGGGAAGAATGATAGAATTCTGGGAAACGGGTTGCTTATAGCTAGAATGGAAAAGGTAGTACAGCGTTGCTACAGCATCCCCCTCAGACTGGGTGAACGGTTAAGATCGTAGCTAAAGTGTCACGAAAGATACTCGTCGGCGTTCTGCTACAGTTGATAAGGTTCCGTGAGTTTGTGGCGATAAATCTTCATTCGGTAGATATGCTGGCTTTAGTCGGTCTATAGAAATATTTTCTGGTTTTCCTTTTATGTCGATTCTGTAATACTTTTCCTCTCGTGATAAAACTGTATAAGGTCCTTCGTATGGTTTTGAAAGTGATGGGCGCACTGAATCATTTCTGAGGAAAACGTTTTCGCACGTCGCAAGATCGGGATATACAAATACTTTCCTTGGACCATGCCATGATGTAGTGGATGGTCTGATGATGTTCATTAAGTCTCGGAGTTGAGTAACGAATTCTGACTGTGTTTTCATTCGGCTGTCGTGCACAAAAAATTCTGAAGGAATTCGCAGTGTTGTACCGTAGATTAATTCTGCCGGTGACGCTCCTAAGCCTTGTTTGTAGACGATTCGTAGGCCTAAGAGTATTTTTGGTAGAAAGTCGGTCCAGCGTTTGGAGTTAATGCATAAAATTGCAGCCTTCAACGTTCTTTGCCATCTTTCTACTATACCTTTGCTTGTGGGTGATATGGTGTTGTCTTCAGATGCGTTATGCCAAGCGATGTTGTTAGCTCTGCAAATAAGGTAGATGTAAATTGACGTCCACGATCTGATGCAATGACGGCTGGAACTCCAAATCTTGCGATGCAATTGTCATATCGGGTATAGGAATAGCTTTTGACCATCTCGAGAAGCGTTCGATGATTGATAGACAATAACGGTTACCTGCATGTAAGGGAAATGGTCCTACAACGTCGATATCAATGTGATCGAATCGCGAGTCTCCGGACTCTCGAAGCGTTTGAGAGGCGTAAATGTGTGTCGAGTGATTTTTGCCTTTTAGCATTGTTCGCATGCTCTTGCGAATGCAATACTGTCTTTTTGAATTCCAGGCCAAACAAATCTGCTTGTCAGTAGCTTGGCTGTAGCGCGAGTACCTGGGTGGCATAACCCATGGGTAGCTCATAATACTTGAGAGCGGAACTTCTTTGTGATGAATGGTCTTATGTTTCCGGTCGATGCGTCGCAGACTATTTGTTTATCGCATCCGGATATTGTGAATAATTTTAACTGAAGCGATGAGTTAACGTTGTTTTGGAGTAGAAGCTTGAGTTCTTGAACGACTTTTTGGTCTTCAGCGAGTTTGTTGTAATCTATACTGGTTGTTTGGATTTGCGCAATTCTGGAGAGCATGCCAGCTGTTACATTCTCTTTTCCTTCCACGTGGTGAATGTCTGTAGCTATCTGGGAAATGTAATCAAGCTGGCGAGCTTGTCGGTTGGAGCACTTTTCAGGATTCTTCTGAAATGCGTAAATTAGTGGTTTGTGATCGGTGTAAATGTGTCAGATGCGTCCTTCTAGCATGTATTTAAAATGACGAACGACCATGAATATTGCTGTAAGTTCTCTGTCATAAGTGCTGTAACGTACCTGAGTTTTGTCGAATTTTTTTGAAAAAGCTCCTGCAGCTTTATCTGAGCCATCGACCCATAACGACAACTCGGCGTTCTTCGAGGGGTGTGCTAAAAGAGATGCATTCCAAAGCTGGGTTTTACATTCTTCGAAAGCTGCTGTCGTAATTTCCGTGCAGTCGAGTTTAGAGCGATCGTTCTTTTTGTTTCCGGGACACATGGCTAAAGGTGGTATTTGCGCTCCGATTGCATGTGGGATAAAGCGTCTGTAAAAGTTTATTGTGGCCAAGAATCGTTTGAGACCATTGACTGTAGTTGGTTTGTCGTATTCCTTCTGCTGAGACGGCATTTCCTAAGAATGTGATTTCGGACTTTCCAAAGATTGACTTTGTAGCATTTAGTCTTAGGTGCTTTTTTTTAGGCGCTTGAAGAGTTGAAGGAGGTGAGATAGATGTTCATCTAAGGATGATGATGCTACACATATGTCATCCATGTATGGAAACACAAAATCTAGTCCTCGTAGAACACCGTGTATGAGTCTTTGTAGTGTCTTCGCTGCATTGCGAAGACCGAAAGACATAAATATAAATTCGAAGAGGCCGACAGGCGTAATAATAGCTGTTTTCGGAACATCCTCTGGATTTACGGGATCTTGGTGGAAGTCTTTTTGCAGATCGATCTTTGAAAAGATCGTCTTACCATTTCAATTACAGGTGATGTCCTGTAGGTATGGAATTGGATATCGGTCTGGAACTGTTACACTGTTGAGTGCCCTGAAATCTCTACATGGTCGACAGGTACCATCTGCTTTCATTACCATGTGAAGAGGGCTGGCTCAATTGCTGTTCGATGGGCAACAGATGCCCAATTTGATTAAACTTTCGAATTCTGCTTTAGCCGCTGCCAGTTTATCTGTTGAAAGGCGTTTTGGTCGTGCAGATAGAGGTGGTCCGCGAGTTTCGATGTGATGAACGACTGAGGATACGGCTGGGTTTCCGGGTTATGCCACGCGTGTTAAATTGCTAAACTCTTTGAGTAGGCTTGCATATGCGCATGACGTGTCGAATGTTTTTATTGATAATTTATTGATACTTACGAGCTTCCCAGGCGATGTCACTGAAGTTAGGTTGTGGACTAATCGTTTCTTTTTTAAGTCAACCAACAGTTCATAGTGACTTATGTATAAAGTCGGCTCCAATAATTCCACTCGTAACGTCGGCGATGAGGAAGGAAGGAATTGATTTTAAGAAGCACTTCGCCGTATACGGTAATTGGGGTGCCGTTTGCCGCAAATAGTTTAACGGTTGATGGATTCATGTTGTTGTTTCGAGTGGTTTTGGGAATTACCGATGCGTCTGCTCCGGTGTCTATTAAAAAGTTGTATTGAGAAAGTCCATCGAAGAGTTTCAAGCGGTGTGTGACTGCAGGAGTTCCGTTACCGATAGGCGCTGCATAATTCGTTTGCCTCTGCGCGATCCTGGCGTGTATTTCGTTCTTGTCTCGGTCGGCTTCGGCTATGGCTTCGCGATCGGTGCGTTTTTATGGATTCGATTTGCCTAATTTCTCTGGCGTGGTTGATTCATTGGTAGTTTGCGTGGGGGTGCCTATTGCCGGTGCTTGATTACCTATCATGCTAATTTGTCGAAAATTCATGGAGTCCGCGATGACGTCTGCAATAGCAACTTTATCTGCTACGTCACCCTTTGATGCGATAACAGCAGCTTGAGCGTGAGGAGGTAGACGCGAGGCCCAGAGGTCGATTATTACTGTCTCGCAAAGTGCTGTGCCGGCCACTCGGCGCATTTCGTTGAACAGTTGACTTGGTTTTAAGTCGCCTAATGGCATATTGGAAAGAACACGTTGTACGCGTCGTTGTTGGCTATCCGCGAATTGAGCTATAAGTTTGGACCTGATGTTGGCGTAACAATTTATTGAGGGAGTAGAGTCGATTATGGCCTTCAGCTCCATTAGTTTGCTTGGTGGAACTTGTGAAATGACCAGATTATATTTTCGTGCGTCGTGGGTCATACCTGTAGCAGCGAACCAGAATTCCAGTGACAAAAAATAAGACTCGAATTTGGAGTCGTTCATATCAGGCGGGCTAATGCGAGGAACCATTGCTGCATTCACGTGCAGATAGGTCTGATGAACTTCGATTGCTGATCTGGCCAGAATGCCTTAATGTTGATTTGTTTGCGCTACCGGTCGTTTCACTTGTTCGGGGTCACCAGTTTTGTAAGTTTATTGCTTTATTTAGAAATACTTAAACATTAGGTTGTCAAAAAAGTCTTGCGGTATTTTCGCTAGTTGGCGCTGAAAGCGCGTAGTTCTAGTTTTATTCGTCGCATCGGGTCAAGCTATACCTTTTTGGAAAGCTCATGGAAGGCCTGTCGTCGAAAATTGCGATAAAATCGCTGAATTGGTCGAAAGAGACCGGCATAGTAGCAGCCGTAGCATCGGTCAAGAGCTGGGAAGGAGTCATCAAAAATTCATTTCAATTTCAATAAAAAAAAATTCAATAAAAATACCGCAAGATTTTTTGACAACCCATTATTATTTAACAAAATGAAATGTTGTCTGGGCACACGTCCGATCGGCAAGACGGTTTGTAGAAAAAGGCAAGAATGATAGGATTCTGGGAAACGGGTTGCTTATAGCTAGAATGGAAAAGGTAGTACAGCGTTGCTACATACATACATATATACATATAACTCATACACTGACAGCAACATAAGGTTTGTTAGAAAAACGAAAACTATTATACATACAGTGTCGGATGCAAAAGAAAAATCACATATTCTACATTAAGAAAAAATGCAATTTTATTATCCAACTTTTATGTAGGATTTATAAATTGTAACAGAAGGGGAAAAAGTAAAAAATTCGTGCGACATAACTCATTGGACTTTAGCAAAATATGAAAACAAATTAGTTTTAAATTAATATTTTACTAAGTAGCCATCATTATTTTTGCTTGCAACATATCCTTTACGCATAGATGAAATTAAATTACTAATATGTGTGTAATTATTCCATTCCGGGGTTGTTTTAAGGCAATAATAGCTTGTTTTTATAACCGTGGACCTGTTCCCTGTTAGTTTGCCTGTTGACAATTTTCCATAAGTTTTCAATCGGGTTCATGTCAGGAGACTGGTCGGACCATCTCATAATATAAACTTATTGTTCCAAAAACCAATCCTTCACAACTTTAAGGGTGTGTCTGGGGTCATTGTCATGTTGAAACTGCCAATCAGGCTGCATTGTTTTGGATAGCGTGAGGTAACATTTGGGTTTGCAATATATTTTTATATTGGAACCCATCCATGTTCCCTTCTATTCTGTAAATAGGTCCTACTCCCTGACCAGAAAAGCATCCCCACACCATTATGTTACCCCACCATGCCTTACTGCACCCTGCAAATATCGACGGTCTAAACGCTTTTCTGTTGGCCTTCGTACACCTGTCATTCATCTGAGTTCTGAAAATTAAATTTGGACTCATCTAAAACAATGTCGACTTCCATTGCTCTATAGACCAATCAATATGCAGTTTCGCAAGTTCCAAACGTGCTAACCTATTTTTTTTTTTTTTTTTTGGCTTTCGCAGCACGGAACCTAAAGAGACCAGCATCAATGGCGCGTCGTTGTACTGTACGCGTACTCACTCTTAGTTGTGAGCTATCTACATTTTTTTTGGCTGATATCTTTGGATATTTTTTTAACTCCCGCATTATTCGCAAGTCATCTTTTACCGAATTTACTCTATGGCGTCCTCCAATATTAAGATTTTTAACGATTCCTTCAGCTTTGTTCTTGCGTAAAATAGCAGAAGCAGCTGATTTTCCTAGAGAACAATTTGTGCAAAGCTCCTTTGCCTCACATATTTTGAATTCCCTTGCAATTAATAATTTAAGTTCAGTTGAACATATTTTGCCTAAAATTTGTATCTAAAATAATTTTTTAGTAGCATTATTTGGGAAAAGTTTATAAATTTCCCAACACACCCGTTCCCATTAAAATAAACAATTCGAATAAGTGTGATCTACGATTAATCATTATAAGTACCTGCAAAATTCTTTTCTCGCCAGATAACTGTAAATTAATTCATTGGAAATGGTTATTTCGATATCCAAAGTGTTAGTCCAATGAGTTATGTCGCACAAATTTTTTACTTTTTTCCCTTCTGTTATAATTTGTAAGTCTTACATAAAAATTGGATAATATAATTGCATTGTTTCTTAATATAGAATATGTAATCTTTCTTTTGCAAAAAAAATTAGTTTTCTAATGCATCTACGGAAAAAGTCATGATGGAATATGTGTGAAACTCGAGTTAGTCCAATGAGTTTTGTCCGACACTGTATGTATGTATGTAGTATATGGAAGTTGGGGTAGTATCGACCAGATTTGATCTATTTTTCTCAATTCTATTAACATGTCACTTACTAAAAAATTAATCGTACAGAGTAAAGTCACGGTTTTGCACACAGCCTAATAGCAGAAACAGCGAACAACGTAAACGAATCAGCTGATACGACCTGTGTTATGATAGCGCAATGTAAATGATTAGTTAACATCGCTTCTACCGCCCGCTTTACTGTCCGAGACCGTAGAATTTCCCACGATTTGGATTTTCCCGTAGAAACGAGTCAGCCGATTGCTCTCTTACAACGCAGGGTTACCTCCTCGATATATTGTAGTAATTATAAAAATTGTCTTCAATATGTTAGACATTTCCTTAAACTAACTCAAAATCAAAGTCGAATACTATTATTTATAAATATATAAACTATTTTTAATAATTTGATTTCAGTTTTGTTATTTTATATTATGAAAATTTGTAATTGAAAACTTAGATGTGTACAAAACTATATACATACATATATAGTACATACGTATTGAGCAATAGCAACATTGTTGAAATGAAAACAAACAAAGATGGCTGATTTCTACGGGTTCAACTTTGGACATATTTTGATCGCTACGGACGGCAACTGAGGAAGGAGGAGCGGAATTCGCTGTTTGTGCTATAAGCTATCTCACATACTGCTACTCTATATCCTGTCAGAGAGAAAGAAAGAAAAAAGAAGAAAAATGTTCTTTAACATTCTCTGATCTTCGTGCCGAAATATTGTAACCATCCACCAAATACCCTTGATGCATTTGATTCACCGTCAAACAATCTGAACGCTATGTATTTACCATATGTACTCAAATGTTCCGTATGCATATGTATGTACATACTTCATATGTATATCTATATACGCACTGGTTTTCTAAGGAAATTTTAAATAAATACATAACATTCACACATACTTTAATATGAGCACTTTCCAAATAACATACATTTTACTATCTTACAAGTAAACATACATATGTACATATGTACGTTTGTTAGTGCACACACAATTGTCTACCTAAGAAATGTTGTGTATGAATATTTTTATTATTTCATTCAATGAATTATTGCAGTTTCACATACATACATACGTATACTATATGCATATACATACATATATACATACATACACGCATTCAAGTTTTCTGTTACATATTTGAGCATATGTAGGTATGTTCGTTTGTAGGCAAGTCTGCAGACCTGTAATATATTAATTTATTTACCGTGGATCTAAATCTAAGATTTTTGCCAGTGAAATGAATCAAACGCACACACATACACATACATTGAAATATGAGTCTTGAGATCAGGGGATATGTACTAAACATCAGCAGTAATTTACCACCATATGGTGAATTTACGGCAATCCAGTTTTTTTCAAACACTTGCTTATGCTCTGGCGCGTCGAGTATCTTCAGTATGTAGCAGTTAATATAGTTTTTTGTATATGAATTGAATACTTGTATTGTTCGATCCGAACTTTGGAATGCGGACAATCTAGTCAGCACATGAATTTTCAGGCCAGCCATACTTATTTAACATCAACGATACATTTTCTGTACTAATTTAAAGGGGCAGCAGGGAAAGAGAAGCTGATATCACTAAACATAACCTCTGCCAACACATCATTTTTTTTAATAAACAGAAAGAAAATAAAAGCGGTGAATATTCTTGCATACATATGTATGTAGTACATGTGAATAAAAATACCAAGCAAATTTTATGCGATTTGAATCGAGAATCTAAGCGCACATAACACACATACATATAGTATGTAGATATCTTCACACTAATTATTTACAAATTCCTCAAACTGCGTAAACATGCTGTCATACATGCATATGTACATGTGTATCTCCATTTAGTTATTTTGATAGCGAGATGTCCACACAGTTAGATGCACTAGAAAACTACAAAAATATTAGGTTGTCAAAAAAGTCTTGCGGTATTTTCGCTAGTTGGCGCTGAAAGCGCGTAGTTCTAGTTTTATTCGTCGCATCGGGTCATGCTATACCTTTTTGGAAAGCTCATTTCACGCGCTAACATGTATTTGATTGATTGTCGTTTCTTTTAAGTCGTTCGTGAGTTATAGCGTCGCAAACATGGAGCAAAATAAAGAGAAAATACGGCATATTTTACAGTACTACTACGATAAAGGCAAAAATGCATCTCAAGCTGCCAATAAAATTTGTGCAGTTTATGGACCCGATACAGTTTCTATTTCCACCGCACAATGATGGTTTCAACGTTTTCGTTCTGGTGTAAAGGTGGTCGAAGATGTGCCACGCTCCGGAAAGCCTGTCGTCGAAAATTGCGATAAAATCGCTGAATTGGTCGAAAGAGACCGGCATAGTAGTCATCAAACCATTATAAACCATTTGAAGAAGCTTGGAGTCACTAAGAAGCTCGATGTATGGGTGCCACACGAATTGATTCAATAAAAATACCGCAAGACTTTTTCGACAACCCAATATTTAAACTTCAAAGTAAAACGCGAACTTTTTATTCAGATACTTCGAGTAGTAGTACTTACGCGCTTCAATAGTATGCTGATTGTATCTCTCTGGAGGATGAGAGGGTCTTTATTGGGTTTATTATTAGTCATATTTAAGTTCGTTTCTCTGCTTGCTATCTTTGACCGCTGTTGTCTTATCAAATTTTACATATGGAAGAAACAACTAAGTTTGGTCGTTCAACGGATACAAGAGAGTATGCGGATGCCTTTTAAAGTGGTATAACCGCTATTTGCAATGTTAACAAGTTTTGTTTTACACATTTTAATATGAATTAATTCTATTAAGGGCTCAAATTTTCAGGCAATTGTTTTAGGGTATTTCTTATGGAATTTCATAAAGGGATTAAAAAAAATAATAGCTAAAAAACACACTAATGTACATATGTATAATATATAATTGATCTGGCTGACGAGACGAGTTGAAATCAGGGTGACTGTCTGTCTGCCCGTTCGTCTGTGCAAGCTGTAACTTAAGTAAAAGTTTAGATATCTTGATGAAACTTAATACAGATATTTCTTGGCAAAAAAAAGAAGGTGGAGTTCGTAGATGGGCGTTATCGAACCACTGCTACGTCCACAAAGCGCTATTAAAGAAAAACGTATAAAGAACCATAACTGAGTACCAACATAAGATGAACGTTAGAACTCTTATTTGGCACAAGGGATCTAAGTAGCACAGGATGGATGGAGTCATGTGTAGAAGTTCACGCAAGTGAGGAAAGTTCTCTGATCGCCATTCACTTGGGAGCGGCCAGAAACGATCCTTTTACATATGACTCAAGCAGCTCTCCTCTGGGTAGCCTAAGAACATCCGTTTGAAGGCGAGCTAAAGTGAGATGGCGAAACATCCCCTCCACAGGCGAAGAACTGAAAAGAAGCATGCATCAGCTTCTTTGTAAAATATGGTCGGACGAAAGAATGCCCAACGATGGGAATTTAAGTGTGCTATGTCCAATCCATAAAAAGGGAGACCCCACAATCTCCGCCAACTACCGTGGGATAAGCCTCCTCAACATCGCGTAAAGGGTTCTATCGAGCGTATTGTGTGAAAGATTATAGCCCACCGTCAACAAACTGATTGGACCTTATCAGTGTGCCTTTAGACCAAATCAACAACCGACCAGATATTCATTATGCACCAAATCTTGGAAAAGGCCCGTGAAAGGAGAATTGACACACACCACCTCTTCGTCGATTTCAAAGCTGCTTTCGACAAAACGAAAAGGAGCTGCCTTTATGCCGCGATGTCTGAATTTGGTATCCCCGCAAAACTAATACGGCTGTGTAAACAGACATTGAGCAGCACCAAAAGCTCCGTCAGGATCGGGAAGGACCTATCCGAGCCGTTCGATACCAAACGAGGTTAGTTCTGCTTTCTCCAGACTAAACAAAGAAGCGAAACAAATGGGTCTGACAGTGAACGAGAGCAAGACGAAATATCTCCTGTCATCAAACCAACAGTCGTCGCACTCGCGACTTGGCTCTCACGTCACTGTTGACAGTCATAACTTTGAAGTCGTAGATAATTTCGTCTATCTTGGAACCAGCGTAAACACCACTAACAATGTCAGCCTGGAAATCCAACGCAGGATAACTCTTGCCAACAGGTGCTACTTCGGACTGAGTAGGCAATTGAGAAGCACAGTCCTCTCTCGACGAACAAAAACCAAACTCTATAAGTCACTCATAATTCCCGTCCTGCTATATGGTGCAGAGGCCTGGACGATGACAACAACTGATGAGTCGACGTTGCGAGTTTTCGCGACGAAAGTTCTGCGAAAGATTTATGGTTCTTTGCGCGTTGGCCACGGGGAATTTCGCATTCGATGGAACGATGAGCTGTACCGATATATGACGACATTGATATAGTTCAGCGAATGAAAAGACAGCGGCTACGCTGGCTAGTTCATGTTGTCCGAATGGACGAAAACACTCCAGTTCTGAAAGTATTTGACGCTGTTCCCGTCAAGGGAAGCAGAAGAAGAGGAAGACCTCCACTCCGTTGGAAGGACAGGTGGAGAAGGACCTGGCTACGCTTGGAATATCCAATTGGCACCACGTAGCGAAAAGAAGAAACGACTGGCGCGCTGTTGTTAACTCGGCTATAATCGCGTAAGCGGTGTCTACGCCAATTAAGAAAACTCTGTAAAAATAGTTGAAATCAGGAATATACAACGGTGCTGTTAAAAACTACTCAAAGTGCCATAAATCAATATCTAAACATGGTAGTGACATACAATTTTAAGCCCGAGATGGTATGAGAAGTTTAATAGATAAATCACATATTTCGAGACCTGACCAACCGATTTCGACTAAATTTGATACATCACATGCTTATGTAACAGTGCGAAAATGAACGAAATCCGAATGCAACTACGCCTACTTCTAATATTATGTTGTCAAAAAAGTCTTGCGGTATTTTCGCTAGTTGGCGCTGAAAGCGCGTAGTTCTAGTTTTATTCGTCGCATCGGGTCATGCTATACCTTTTTGGAAAGCTCATTTCACTCACTAACACGTGTTTGATTGATTTTTGTTTCTTTTAAGTCGTTCGTGAGTTATAGCGTCGCAAACATGGAGCAAAATAAAGAGAAAATGCGGCATATTTTACAGTACTACTACGATAAAGGCAAAAATGCATCTCAAGCTGCCAATAAAATTTGTGCAGTTTATGGACCCGATACAGTTTCCATTTCCATCGCACAACGATGGTTTCAACGTTTTCGTTCTGGTGTAGAGGTGGTCGAAGATGCGCCACGCTCCGGAAGGCCTGTCGTCGAAAATTGCGATAAAATCGCTGAATTGGTCGAAAGAGACCGGCATAGTAGTCATCAAACCATTATAAACCATTTGAAGAAGCTTGGAGTCACTAAGAAGCTCGATGTATGGGTGCCACACAAATTAATTCAATAAAAATACCGCAAGACTTTTTTGACAACCCATTATAACACAATTTCAAATTCCATCTGATTATTTTCTTTGCGGTGTACAAATCAAGAAGTTATTAATATAACGAAATAAAACTTTGTACGAAAAATGCTTTTATGTTATGCTACCTTATGACTAAAATTGTCTAAATCCAACAAAAACTGTTTTAAACTATAGTACCGACTATGTGGAGCCTAGTATCTGTTGTTGACTTTTTACTACAAATATCGGTGAATGTATGGGATATTCAATTGAAATTCACAGAAAAACCTCTTCTGATAATAGTATCTCTGTGTATTGAAAATGGATCGGATTGAATCGGGTAATATGTGAGTTATGTCAATAATTAATAATTTTCGTGCCCAAAGCGGATAAAATAACCGAAAACATGATCTAGCCCCTAAATGAAAAGCATATAACATCCGGCTGACTTTAATATTATTGTATGTGTTGAGTGAAGTGAATGTGTTTTTTGAGCTCTTGGATTATTCGTGGAATAATACGGATACACAAAGCATCGCGGGCGCCTAATTCAAGATTTCCTAACGCAAAATACATACCAAAAAGGAAATAAAGGATCCATAATTGACATTATGTTCGCAAATGATTCACTCAGCAGGCACATTAAGTGGACAGTGTCAAATACATATATACACAAATAGTGATCATATGGCGATTATAGCTCAAATTTCGTGCAACCCAGAACCAGAACTCCTCAGCAGATACACTTCCCGAAAGCGAAGCTGGAAGCTAGTCTGGAGTGCATCAAGAACATCAGATGACGACGCCGCCCATCTGGAATCGACTGTGCGAAAGGAACTGGTCGCAGCTTGCGACGCGACAATGCGTAGAACAACTCATCACAACAAGCGGCGCCCGGTATATTGGTGTAATGAGGATGTTGCCACTCTGAGAAAGCTTTGTCACTCAGCTAGACGGCGTCTGTAGCGTAACCACAATGAAACGAATGAAAGTCGATTTAAAGAAGAATTTAAAAGCCACAAGAAGCTTCGAGAAGTCTGCAATTACCCGGTCAAAAAATCATGTTTTGAGAAGCTCTGTGAAAAGCAAACATTGACCCTTGGGAAACTGCTTACAAAATCTGTATGTCAAGATTTAAAAATAAGCAGCAACAACCTAAAGATGCACCTTTTATGGAAAACGTCGTCGAAACACTATTCCCGAAACACGATCAGATTTCCTATGCCAAGCGACGAAACGAAGCTGCAGAGTCATCCCATTAGTCACAGAAGAGGAGCTCCTGACCATAGCAAAGAAAATAAAAAACAACAAAGCACTTGGATTAGATGGCATACATAATAGAGCTCTGAAGGAAGCTATAAGCTCTAAACCTCAACTGTTTACTAAAATGTACAGCGCTTGTATAAAGGAAGAGTTGTTCCCCGAGTCGTGGAAAGTACAGCGTTTGGTTCTGTAATACGAAACCGGTTGGAGTTAGTAATCCAGAAAGTCGGCGGATTATCAGAGAGACAATACGGCTTTATAAAAAAGAGATCCACTATTGACGCACTACGAGAAGTCGTCCATACTGTGCAATATGCAGTAAGGGGGAAGTGGCATGAAAAAGTACTGCGCGCTGATTACCCTCGATGTCAAGAATGCGTTTAATACGGCAAAATGGGCTCATGTAATCAAAGACCTGGAGAAAATCCGCGCTCCAGCATACCTCATAAACATTATAACGAGTTATTTTATAAATAGAAGGCTGATTTATGATACGAACGAAGGAGCCAAGAGCTACTCTATCTCGAGTGGAGTACCCCAAGGGTCAGTGTTAGGCCCGCTGTTATGGAACCTCATGTATGACGGGGTGCTAAGAAGGCAGCAACCAAAAGACGTGAAACGAATAGCATATGCGAACGATCTCATGGTGGTAGCAGTGGCAAAACAATTAGTCGACCTAAGAAGCAAATGCAAGGAGTGCGTAAATAATCTACGCACTGGTTCTCTTCTGTGAGTCTGGAACTGGTGGAGCAAAAAACTGAAGTTTTACTCATAAGCACCAGGAAGATACAAGAACAAATAAAGCTCACTAAGCGGAGTGCGAGATTACTTCACAGCAGCAGCTGAAGAATCTAGGAGTAATATTGGATTCCAAATTAAAATTTAAGGAACACCTGGAGTATTCTTTCTGTAAAGCAACCAAAATTTATAATGCTCTATCAAGAATGATGACCAATACAGGCTCTCTGCGTTCCAGCCGGCGATTCTTAATAGCGAAAGCAATGAGTTCCGTAATACTGTATGCTGCACCAGTATGGATACAGGCAATGAATATAAAAGCGTATGCTAAACAAGTAATTGCGGTTCATAGGCTTTCTGCAATTCGAGTAATAAGTGCTTTCCGTACTATATCAACCGATGCTGCTGAAGTATTATCCAGTATGCCACCCATTGACATTCAGGGAGATGAACTCGAGCGATCATATCAGCTATCAGGGCCTAAAACGGTATCGGCAAGGTCAGAGTAGATAAACAAAAGCTCTAAAATGTGACAGGATCGGAGGAATTCCTCACCCAAAGGGCGCTGGACCCATGCTACTCATACCGGATATCCCCACGCGGATACAAATACGACGTGGGGACCTAGACCTTTATCTGACCCAAATACTCAGTGGACACGGGTGCTTTAGAAGCTACCTTTTCAGATTCCACAATGACATTAGTTCGTACTGTCCGACGTGTACAGAGTATATAGAAGACTCTGTACATGTACTATTTCATTGCCCACGATTTTCAAATGCAAAGGAAAAACTAAAAACCACACTCGGTGGTAGTTTTACGGTCGAAAATCTGTCGACACTCATGTGTCAGTCGACAGATAAATGGAAAGCTGTCAGCGAAGCGTCAGGACTCATAATGACAAAACTAAGACATTTTCAACAGATAAAGCGTCCGTCAGTCCGCGCAATAGAGGAGACATAAATAATAATAATAGCAATACTTAATCGGTGTTTCCGTGGAAGGGAGGTTCTTGAGTTGGGAGTAGGTTAGGTTTAGCGGATTAAAGTTCCGCACTTCGGCTTTCGATGCTTCCATCTACTATAAAAAAAAAATTACTCCATTTGAACAGTGATGGTATGTGAAGTGAATTTCAGGGAACATTTTGTAGTATTTGGCATGTTATTAGTATGTATTACAAGCAAAAATAGGGTCAATACTCCCGCCAACTACCATATTTTCCTGAATGAATTGACTTTAATTCTTGCAAGGTGCTAGAGTATAAAATGTTCGGTTACACCCGAACTATGCCCTTCCTTAGTTGTTTGTCATAAAATTATAAAAGTACTGATTTTTTAATAAAATAACTACTATTATTTTCTCGGCTGTGGTTATAATCATGCTGTCAAAGATGAGTCGACGTAACAAGTTTTCGAGAAAAAGGTTCGGCAGAAGATTTATGGTCCTTTGCGCATTAGCCACGGCGAATATCGTATTCGATTTAATGATGAGCTGTACGAGTTATACGACGACATTGACATAGTTCAGCGAATTATAAATCAGCGGCTACGCTGGCTAGGTCATGTCGTCCGAATGGACGAAAACTCTCCAGCTCTGAAAGTATTCGGCGCAGTACCCGCTGGGGAAAGCAGAGAAAGAGGACGATCTCCACTACGTTTGAAAGATCAGCTGAAGAAGGACCTGGCTTCGCTTGGAATCTTCAAATGGCGCCAAGCAGCGAAAAGAAAGAACAACTGAGTAAGTAGTGTCTACGCCAATAAAGAAGAGATCACACACACACACACGAGCACCAATCAAAAAGCAATATAATTGGACATTTCGACGTTACAGTACGATGCTAACAAGCAATTTATAATTGCATTCTACTATCATTTTTGCGTTCGAAGCTTGTACACATGTATATAAATCAACTAACTCTTACCTCATAAACATTATAAAATATTTTTATTGGAAACTTTTTGCCGAAGTATCGGCTAAAACCCCATAAAAGCAATCTAATTAACACAAATCTATCGTTGTAACTAGGGTCGCAAATAGTTCATAAAAAAAAATGTATTAGCAACTGAATGAAATTGTTTGCGTTCTGTAATCTCCAAAGTCTTAATTAAAATCAAGTAAGAAAGGGGTAAATGAACATTTTATACTATTGGCCGGCAAAATACATTCAGGGGTTGGAAAATGTAGCGAAAAGCGCTCAACTTCATTGTTTGACGAGATCGTTAATGAATTAAAACCAAAACGAAAGTTATACATAATCAACCTAAATCGATTTTACCTCTTTTAGCCAATACCACATACTAATAACATGCCACATTGTAATTAAATGCTCTTTGTGTTTCATTAAGGCCCCTCACATACCATCAGCAATCTAAGTATTGTATATGGAGTAAGTTATATAGGGTTTACTCGATTTTACAAATTTTAGGTCCAAAGATGCACTGTACAAGGAGCAATCCAAAGTAAAAGCGAACAGTGCGCTCTGGTGGCACCATCTATATGTCGACTGGTGCGTTAGAACCTGATTTCTTTATCGATTGTCCAGTGAGAATTTCATGACATTTCATAGATTGGAAGTGAAGTTATTGCGTTTTAAGTGTCAGTATGTTTGTTTATCGGTGTGAAAATGAGCCTCGAACAATCTGGCAGCATCGTCGTTTTGTAAGGCTCTAAAAGTGAATTTTTACTATATCTGAATTTATTGAACGAATTCACCGAGGACACCGTTTTGACACAATTGAGGATATAAAAGCTGAATCGAAAAAGGCTCTGATGGCCATCACGACGGAAGATTTTTCCAAGTGCTATGATGGTTAGAAAATTTGTTGCCATAAGTGTATTGCAGCGGGAGGGGATTGCTTAGAAGGATATGAAATGTACAAAATTCACCTTTCAATTTGATCGCAGTAGTACGGTTGATGACGTTCAGAGGGAAGAGTTGAAAGAAATTAACCTTCGAATTCGGAATTAAATAATATTTCAGTTAATTTCAAAAAATTTTCGCATTTTTTATTAACCATAGCTTTATTGGTTTGGAAGATACATATATACATTAAACTTATTAGCGGGCGGAGCCATGCCCACTTCTTAAGAAGGCAGGTAAGGTTGTCTACCAAGTGAAGCTGAAAAATTAAGTTATCATCCCAAAAACGGGAATATAGTAAATATAAATTGGATCCCAAGTAAATAATAAAAATTTAAAAAACCTTTGCATACTTCGTGTTATATCATTTTGAACTAGAGCTCACACAAAACTATCATCTTCGATACTCTAGGCCACTGAATCGGCAAACTTTCACATTCAAACAATATTTTTTTTTATCGATTTTTAATTCTAATTTTGGAATTTAAAAAATTTTTAAATTTTTAATATTAAATAAAGAAATAAAATTTTTAATCCGAAAATTCTGAGTTTAAAATTTCACAACCTGGATTATAAGCCTTTATAATTATTATTTAATTAACAGTAGTTTATGAACGTGAGCATGTTACCAACTTTCCTTGGGTAACCAGTACGAACAGACGGATTGTAATTTTCAAAAGAGTTGAACCCCAAATCTTAAACTAAAGAATATAAAAAATGACTTATGTATTCCTGAAGTCTCACCAACATACAAAAACAGAAAATTCCTTTCCCAATATATAAATTTTGTATTTTGTATTTTTTTTACTTTTATACTTTTGTAACATGTTGCTGCAGGGTATAATAGGACTTTTCATCTAACAGTTGTTTGAATTACCTCAAAATAATCGAATTAAATATAAGCTTATATACCATATATGTACTTATATAAATGATCAGGCTGATGAGACGAGTTAAAATCCATGTGACTGTTTGTCTGTCCGCCCGTCCGCCTGTCCGTCTGCGAAAGCGATAAATTGAGTAAAAATTGATACATCATAATGAAACGTTGTTCAAGTGTTACTTGGCAAAATCAGTGATAACGAGCTCGTAGATGGGTGTAGTCGTAATGGTCTGCCCTCAAAACTCCATTAAAAAAAAAAAAACTGTAAAGTGCTGTAACTAAACACTAAATTAAGATATATAATTGTAACTTGACACAGGGGATCGCAGTAGGGAAAGGTACCTGTGGTACCACTAACGATACAAAAACCAAAATCGGCTAGAGCAAAAATTATAAGAACTCCTGCTGACATTGTGGAAAGGGTGTAAATCGGGTGATAACCCCGCTCACTCTTCATATAGCGGTACTGTTAAAACTACTAAATGACGACCATGGCAAACGAAATAAGGACTACGAATTAAGGGCATGCACCTGGAACGTCCGGTCCCTTAATTGGGAAGGTGCCGCTGCCCAGCTGGTTGATGTCCTCGTGAAAATAAGGGCTGACATTACCGCCGTCCAAGAAATTCGATGGACGGGACAAGGACACAGACGAGTAGGTCCTTGTGGCATTTACTACAGAGGCCACATAAAGGAGCGCAAGTTTGGTGGTGTATTCGTGGTATAAGAGAGACTCCGTCGCCGAGTACTATCATTCACTCCTGTGAATGAACGTCTAGCCACAATCCGCATCAAAGCGAGGTTCTTCAACATATCGCTGATTTGCGCCCACGCCTCGACGGAAGAGAAGAACGATGTGACCAAACATGCCTTCTATGAGCGCTTGGAGCACACCTATGAGCGCTGCCCCCGCCACGATGTCAAAATTGTGCTTGGCGACTTTAACGCCAGGGTGGGCAAAGAAGTTATTGGTAGGGTTTGATACGACGGTCGGTAAATTCAGCCTCCACGAGGAAACATCCCCAAACGGGTAGAGGCTGATCGACTTCGCCGGGGTCCGAAATATGGTACTAGATTCCAGCACAAGAAAATACATAAAGCTACCTGGCTGTCTCCGGAACGAAAAGCCACCAACCAGATCGATCATGTTGTGATAGACGGAAGACACGTCTCCAGGGTTCTAGACGTGCGTACGCTCCGAGGTCCTAACATCGACTCGGACCACTAACTTGTTGCAGCCAAGATTCGCTCCCTCCTCTGTGCAGCAAAAAACGCACGTCAAAAAACACAAGGAAGGTTCGACGTCAAGAAGCTGCAATCACAACAGACAGCCGAACAATTTTTTACTCGGCTTGCACTCCTGCTCTCTGAGAGCATTCGTCAACAACTCGGTATAAGGGAACTGTGGGACGGTATTTCAAACTCCTTACGTACAGCTGCAACCGAAACCAATGGTTTTCGGAAAATGCAAAAGAACAGCTGGTACGACGAAGAACGTCGTATCGCAGCGGAGAGAAAACAGACTGCCTATCTCGCAACGTTACGATCGACCACAACACGTACGGGATGGGATAGATACCGAGAGGTAAAGAGGGAAGCGAGACACATTTGCAGAAAGAAAAAGAAAGAGGCCGAAATGCGTAAGTATGAAGAGCTTGATAAACTGGTCGACAGAGGTAATGCTCGAAAATTCTACGAAAAAATACGGCGGCTTACAGAAGGTTTCAAGACCGGAGCATACTCTTGTAGAAACCCCAAAGGTGATCTAGTCACCGATGTTCAGATGATATTGATATCATCGGCCTCAACACCCGCGCCGTTAGTTCTGCTTTCTCCAGGCTGGACAAGGAAGCCAAGCAAATGGGTTTGGCAGTGAACGAGGGTAAGACGAAATATCTCCTGTCATCAAACAAACAGTCGTCGCACTCGCGACTTGGCTCTCACGTCACTGTTGACAGTCATAACTTTGAATTTGTAAATAATTTCGTCTATTTAGGAACCAGTATTAACACCACCAACAATGTCAGCCTGGAAGTCCAATGCAGGATTATTCTTGCCAACAGGTGCTACTTCGGACTGAGTAGGCAATTGAAAAGTAAAGTCCTCTCTCGACGAAAAAAAGCCAAACTCTATAAGTCGCTCATAATTCCCGTCCTGCTACATGGTGCAGAGGCTTGGACGATGACAACAACCGATGAGTCGACGTTACGAGTTTTCAAGAGAAAAGTTCTGCGAAAGATTTATGGTCCTTTGCGCGTTGGCCATGGCGAATATCGCATTCGATGGAACGATGAGCTGTACGAGATATACGACGACATTGACATAGATCAGCGAATTATAAATCAGCGGCTACGCTGTCTAGGTCATATCGTCCGAATCGGACGAAAGTATTCTACGAAAGTATTCGGCGCAGTACCCGCCGGGGGAAGCAGAGGAAGAGGAAGACCTCCACTCCGTTGGAAGGACCAAGTGGAGAAGAACCTGGCTTCGCTTGAGACATCCAATTGGCGCCACGTAGGTTAGTTTAGGTTAGATGGCTGATCAAAGATCGCACGTGGACTAGAAGTAGGCCTTTGTAAAGCCATTGAAAAAAGAACTTCCGTGTTCGGACTTAGAGATCGGCAAAACGCTTAGTAGCCAATAAAAATTTGCAAAGGTGCTTAATTTCTACGCCCGCCAGTTCGGTGGGATGACTGAAGGTATGTGCCTCCAAGTTTCTAAGTCTTGATCTCCCAAAAGCAGGACAGTCAAGAAGGAAGTGCTGGCTAGTTTCTACCTCATCTTCTTCCAAGCAGCTTCTGCAGGCGGCGTCCGGTAGAATTTTCAGTCTTACAGCATGTATGCCAATAGGGCAGTGGCCTCTCAAGATCCCCATCACTAATGAGAGACTGGCCTTATTTATGGCAAAGAGATCACTAGATCTCCAGCGTTGTCCAAGCAGCCGCGAGGCCCAGCTATCCAGTAATAGAGCACAAAAAGATGCAGGAGCACCTACCCGTCTCTATTCTACCGATAGCGATTCTAGGGTGCCTTTCCATGCCAGTTCATCAGCTTTGCAGTTACCTGCGATTCCGGTGTGGCCCGGTACCCATACAAGTGTTATAGTGAAAGCTCTCGCCGCCAGAGGCAGTGATACCAGACACTCTTCGACCAACCCTGAACGCACCGTGAATGAGTGCAAGGCTAGTATCACTGCTCTGCTATCTGAGTGAATGGTCACTTCCCTGAAGGTAGACACTCTCCGGAGCAGCAAATCCGCTGCCACCTTGGTGGCTGCTATCTCAGCCTGGAAGACGCTGCAATAGTCGGGAAGTTTGAAGCTTGATTTAATGGAGAGCTCCCGACAGTAGACCCCTCCCCCAACCTTTCCCCCAAGCTTTGACCCATCCGTAAAGAAGCTTACTGCCCCTCTCCTTCAACGGTTTCTTCCCTCCCTCGTCGGTATATGAGCAGAGAAGGAGCCGCCGGGGTTCGATACGGCGACTCCCTGATCCAGATGATCCGGTATGCAGTCAAAGCTTGTGAGGTTATCCGAGTGGTCAGATGCACGTTCCTCTAGGAACCCAGTTCACCTGAGTCTGATAGCCACTTTTGCAGCCATACACCTTCCGGCAATGCCCACCGGCGTAATGTTCAGAATTGCATTAAGTGCGATGGTTGGAGTGGACCTTAGTGCACCGCACATGCTGATGAGCGCAGCACGTTGAACGCTCTCGAGTTTCTTTGCAATTGTGGTTTTCTGTAAAGCCCTCCCTTATAAAGACTCCATAGAACATTGTGGGCTTGACTAGGGTGTCATAAAGCCAGAGGACGACCTTCGATGAGAGTCCCCATCTCTTGCCAATAGCTCCTTTGCAGCAGTATAGGGCGATCGATGCCTTTCTGGCTCTTTCTTTGATATTCGGTTTCCATGAAAGCTTCTTATCCAGGATGAGCTCTAAATACTTCACTGTATCCGCCGGTCACAGGCGAACACCTCCTATTAGCGGCAAAGCTATCACAGGGACCTTGTATCTTCTACTAAATAAAACCATTTCGGTTTTGTTTGGATTGATGGCGAGTCCACTTCCGACCGCCCATTTTGTTACCACGCTGAGATATATCTGCGTCAACTGATACACGGTGCTAAGAAATTTTCCTTTCACCATAAGTGATACATCGTCTGCAAAGCCAATCACCCGACAGCCGAAATCCTCTAGCTTTTTGAGGAGGTCATTAACGACTAGGATCCATAGAAGAGGAGAAAGAATCCTCCCTCTGAGGGGTTCCCCTGCTTACATTCCGCCGCGCGCTCGCGCTGCCCCATTCTGTTTCGACCACTCTGTCGCACAGAAGACCTAAAATGAGGTGCTTGAGGTTCGATTCAACTCCAAGACCATCTAGAGCAGTTACGACTGCTTCCGGCAGGACATTGTTGAAAGCTCCCTCAACATCAAGGAAGGTTCCAACAGCGAAGTCCTTAGCCTCAATTGCTTCCTCAAGCCACCACACGATAGTGTGCAGGGCAGTGTCCACTGACCTCGCTTTACGATACGCATGTTGCGCTCCTAATAGATAGTCTCTCGGAATGCGCCTTCTTAGATACCAGTCCGACAATCTCTTCAACGTTTTTAGTAAAAAGGAGGAGAGGCTCATGGGCCTGAAATCCTTTGCCGTAACGTGGGATGAACGTAACTCTGACTCGTCTCCAGGCCCCCGGGATGTAACCTAATCTGATGCAGTTCGTATAGATCGGTGCCAACCAGCCGCAACACACCTGCCTGCTGCAGCTGCGCTATTATGATGCCGTCCGGTCCCGGGGACTTGAACGGTTTGAACGAAAAGGCCGTGTAGTCAGCATGCAGCGCTCCGAGAGATACCTCCGCAGAGGAAGTGTTACTAGGGAAGTGAGCGTCAAGGAGCATCTGAAGTGTCTCTTCACTGCTCAGGGCCCATTTCCCACTTGCGAGAGTTCCAAGGTCCACCACTGCGGTCTCCCTCTGCCCTTCGGTATTTTCAGTGGACAGGATCTCTCTAGTGCATTGTTGCATGCCGAGCTGAAAACTCCGACCCACCCATCCACCACATCGGCGGTGGCCAAAGCGTCCACCCTCGGTGCACGTGGAAGGGTTTGTCGAAGCCTCCTGCAATAACCTTCCCAGTCCGTGTTCCTGGGATTTCTGAATGATTTTCTAGGCGGACCTTCTCCGACCAGACTAAACCTAATGTACCTGTGATCAGAAAAGGAGTGGTCATCGAGGACCCTCCAGTTTGAGATCAGACGGGCAATCCCGTGTGAGGCTAGGGTGAGGTCAAGAACCTCCTCCCCGTCTGCGGTCACAAAAGTTGGAGAATTTCTCCTATTACAAATACGAAGATTTTCGCTAACAATAAAATCAAAAAGCGACTCACCTCTGATGTTTGTATCCGAGCTCCCCCAGATCGAATGTTGCGAGTTGGCGTCCGAGCCGATGATGACACCGGCACCATTCCGGGACGCTTCTGCCAAGGTCCTCCTAAGCAATGCGGGGGCGGCTCCACCTCATCGTCGTGAGGCATATATGCGGAAATCAGCCAGACATTTCCGGTATCGCACTCCAGTTTTACTGAAACTGCGTCAGCTTTGCTGAAATTAGGTAAAAGAAATACCGTTAGTTCCCCTGCGAATGGTAGGCACCTTGTCGTGGTGCAGGGGCTTAAGCTGCAACACAGTACGACATCTTCCAACCATCAGGGGTGATGCTGCATAGCATCTCTCCAAGGGGCTGGCAGAGGCTGCACGTGTGCGGCGACCAAGAGCTACCACCTCCTAATCCAGGGTGTTATGCGATTCCCGTGCCCATTGGATGATTTGCAGCCAGGAGGTAAATTCGGCTGTATTCGAACGGAGCCTTCCCAACACCGGACCGCCTTGGGAAGTAGCGGTGGCCTTACCGCGTCAAGGGGCTCTGGTGTGGCAGACCTTTTAGATTCCCCTTCCAGAGAATAGACCGAGAGGCCAACAATACGGGCTAAACGATCGTAAGAACAAGATTAACAACGAAAACAGCCAACAAAATACAACAACAATAACAACAAATGCGACAACAACCAAAGCATCAACATCAACAACAACGGCGAACAGCTGCAAAAGTACCGCAAGTAAGAGTGGCCCAGGGGCTAGACGAAAGTTCAGCTTGCTGGATGCCGTGTCGCCGGAAAACGTGCACTCTTTGAGGAGCACGTGAGAGTTATGTTTTAGGAAAATAAAAAAAGAGCTTCGGCCTCAACCGTCTTTATTAAAGTGAATCTTAAGACTAACTAACTTTACATTTCTTATTAGTTTTCTTACTACTAATCCTAATGCTAACTGTACTAACATTCCTTATTAGTTCTCTTCTAATATTAGGATTAACTGTTTTATCGGACCATATTAACTTGCTTATATATATTTATGTTTTTAATAGAGTTGACGTTAGCATACCCGAAATACGCTCACTCTCTTATTCCACAACTAAGCCTAATGTGGAACCCAATTCTTTGTTAGTACGACATTAAGCATTTACTATATTCATATGATATATATTATTACAGCATGTTTAGAGTATAGGAATGTAACTCCTCCACCCTTTGATTTGAGATTCTCCTGGATCTCATTACATAAATATATAATAATTTTATTAAATTTTAATTAATTCAGTAGTTTTTTTATAAATGTGTAATTTGTAAACATTTTTAATTCGGAGTTGTTTTAAAAATGATTTTAATTGCTTAGCGTTTCTATGTATAGTGCTTAAACAAAAGAAACGTTGTTTTATATTAATGTTAATACAAATTATGATAAGTAATTAGGGTTTTATTATTTTATTTTCACGAATGGTAAGTATATATTTATTAAAATTGAGATGATCGATGGGAATATAGGTTATATATGGGGTATTCCATACCAAATCGACCACTTTTGAACCCGACCCCTTTAGATTTTGCTGAAACTTATCCAAACCCTTTTCTACCCTTTGAAAAACATTTTTGAGAATTTTTTCAAAATTTTTTGTCCAACTTCAAAAAAGTTATGAATTTTGCTATTTTTTGCTAAAAAATTGCTTTTTTATTTTCAAATAGCCATAACTTTTGTAGAAATTGACTTTTGGGAACCTTTTTTTTTAAATTTTTGTTTTTGAATGAAATTTTCGAAAAAATACACAAAAAAAATTTAACACGATCAACTATATAAAATAATCGGGGTTTTTAAGTAAAATCGTAATTTTGTTTTGGAAGTTCGCCATTTTTTTGTTTTTTTTTCCTTAAAAAAACTTCAATTAATTTGACAACTATCCCAGCTAATCCCGCAGTGGGCCGATTTTTTTTTTGTTTATTTAAAAAAAAAAATTTAAAAAAAATTTTTCCGTATTCTTCGTATTTGTTGCTTCGGAAAAGGTGTTACAATTTTATATTTTATTTCATTAATTCCGTTGATAGTTCCATAGCATAACGGTTCGGAAAGTTTTTCCTTCTGAAAATTTTCCAATAGAGCGTTTGGTTTTATTGTATTAGGTGTTGAACCTGATTGTTTGAAATTTTATTATGTTCATAAGATCTATAATTTTTCTTTAAACCTTCGTAATTTACTTTGTTTTTATCGACATATTTTCGATGTCTATAATCTATAGCTCTTTTGTCCTGAAGCAATTTTAACTTTGAATATTTCACGATAATATCATTTAAGGTTTCCGTTTCGGTTATATGTGCCCTTAAAGGCCCATCGATTTTCTCCAACAATATATCAACAAGATCCCTATCTACATTTTCGGGTTTGTAAATGGCCGGTTTTAAGGGGTCAATATGTATATTTCATTTATGTCTGCCTTACATTATTCAAAAATTATAAATAATTCATTAAGATTACTTACTTTGACCGTCCTACAAAAATTTAATACCTCTGCATATGTCTTCCTTAGACGAGATCCTTGTAGAATTTTGCCTTTAATCGCTACCCACGATGAGTTGTCTTCCAGCTCCCTCGTTCTTTTCCCAGCGGTGCCCAGTATTTTCTCGTTTGTTATAATATTTATACAATGTTGGATGAGTTCCTGGTCTGTGCCACAGAAAGAGAAATGTTGGTTTCGACCGCTTTAATAAACGCATTTGGATTGTGATGGGCGAATAGTGGCTTCGTTCTCCGGAACTGGTCCATGATGTCCCTTGGTGACATGTGAAATCTGTAGAATTGTGGTTGTTGGTTCATTTGTAGTTGTAGTAGATATTGAGCATGTTATTGTTGCATTTCTTGTTGTTGGGTTTATAGCAATTCTTCATGCCTTGCGATAACCCTCTCCAGCTCGGCGATGGTTTGGTTTAGATTCTCCATTGTTGTAGTAGTTGTAAATAAATCGTTTTAGTTGTGGTTTGAAAATGTGGTCCACGAACTACGTCTACAAATACATCAGACAGAAGGGAATCAGGCTGAACTTCCGCTTCGGCAAAATAGTAATGAGGCCATGGAGGTCCAAGGCAACGTCAACGGCGAGCCAAGAACCTACGACGGGGATGACCGCAGCACCGCCTCCATCCGTAGCCAGCTCAGCAGTGCATGAGGCGACTGCCGCTGTGGTTGCTGGAGAGCGACATGAGTCCCCCAACGACTGCATCCCATCCGAGAAGGCTGTGACCACCACCGCGGATGAAAGCAGAAGCAACGAGCTCCCCAATGAGCAGAAAGTTATGCTGCCATCCACCCAAGAGCTTTTGGAAGGGCTGGAGATGCAGGTTGATGCAGAGATCAAGCGCCGACATAGAAATTGCTCAGGTGAACCTACATCACGCATCGGCAGCCTCGGATGTCGTCGTGAAAAGGTACATTTCGGATAACCTGAGCATCCTCTTAATCCAAGAACCTTGGGTGTTCAGAGGGGAGGTAAGAGGCCTCAACTTGAGAAGAAGCAAGGTAATCTGGGATCTCTTTAGCGAGAGACCCCGCTCTTGTGTAGTCGTTAGAACCGATATAGACTTTTTCTGTATTTCAGAGTTTCTAACGCAAGATCTGGTAGCGGTACAAGTGAAGGACAGGGAAGGTTCAGGCTTTGTCCTCGCATCCGTCTACTTTCCAGGAGAGACGGCCACAGCACCATGATCGGGCTGATCTCATAGTGGCTGGTGTCAAAAGAACCCTCATTGTCAGATCACAGTATCATTCGTTTTGCTCTGAGGGTAGAAGTCGTGGACCGACCTCCGACACGTACCCCTAGAAATACGAACTGGGGTATTTTCAAATAGACCTTAAGCAAAAATATAAGCGCAGTGGGACAGGCAGATGGTAGATCCAGCACAGTTGGACTGGAGAGCAGACTGAGTGCCATAAACCAGTACGTTATGGACGCCTATCATTGTGCCTGTCCACTAAAAACGACTACCAGTAAACAAATCTGCCTCTGGTGGTCTAGTAAACTCTCAGCTCTTAGACATAGGGTACCAAGGCTGCTCAATAAAGTCAAGCGCACAGGCAGTTGGGAAGAATACAAACGGCACATAACAATCTACAATATGGAGATTAGGCTTGCCAAGACAAACAGTTTCAGGAAATTCTGTGATAGCGTCTCCTCGACCTCGGAAGCAGCTCGGCTGCACAAGACGTTGTGGAGAGGTAAGACGGACACAGTATTATCCCTAAAAAGACAGGACGGGACCTATACGATTATCGCGGAGGAGAGGGCAGAAACACTCCTACAAGGGCACTTCCCGGAGACGGTTCAAGCTGACCTAACTTCAGCATCGGTCACACGTAAGACGGACCGCTCAGACTGGCTGACTGCAAGGAATTTGTTCACTGTAGACTCAGTCAGGTGGGCACTGGCCTCCTTTTCGAACTATAAGTCACCGGGAGTGGACGGCGTCTCCCCGGCCCTCTTGCAGTAAGGTATGGATATTGTCCTGCCACACCTGCTAGGGTTGATGAGAGACAGCCTGGCGTTGTCGTATATCCCTGAGCCATGGAGAATTGCAAAGGAATCTTCATTCCCAAGGTAGGAGAAGAGCCTATTCGCTAGCGAAATCATTCCG
>JBAWJQ010001435.1:0-10960 GCA_037783105.1 Bactrocera zonata | reverse complement strand
GAGATTTTGAAGAACAAGATAAGAATTTTAAAAAAGTGAACAAAGTCATTCCATCTTACTATATATATGACCCAACTTTTTTACAACCTTTGGCAGAAGCGAATCACTTAATTAGATACTGGTATATTATAATAGAGCAGAAATAAGTTGATATTTAGTTCATATTTGAAGCAAATTTAAACAAACAAACATTAATTTTCTACGGCCTTTTTTATTAAAATTAGTTGCATTTTTTTTAAGAACTAGTCTCATTTAATACATTCATTAAAACACCGATATTCATTGACATGAAATTCAAAGAAAATGTAAATAACAACAAATATTCAGTGACACTACTTCGATTATTTTAATTAACTTCAAAAATTATAAATTTCAAATCATAATATGAGTTTTTGCAAAAATATTAAAAGGTTTTATAAAATAGCATTACATTCTACTTTGTAATTTTATACGCCACAGTTTTGTGGCCCTCCAATTAACCTATGTGCATCGACTTTGCAATCAATTAATAGAAAAGTTTTCCATGAAAACGAATCGTTTGAGTGAAGTTGCTGAGGAATGCACCGCGACCTTTGGTCTATTGTGCGGAATCGTTTAGTGAAACTCCTGATGCCACAAAGAACAATCAAAAAGAAAATGTGGAGAGTATTAGCGATGCTTTCACATTTGGCGAAGGTAAAAGGAAGAGAGAACTAAAAATGATAACTATTTTTTTCAATCGCGAAAAGTTGGGAGCTCCCTTTTTTGAGATACATTTATTGTGTATGAGTGCCGTTGGGTCTGTGTTATCCATATACAAACAAAACAAACTTTTAAGATTGGATTAAAAGAACATTTCATTTTGCATATTCCGCCGCGCTTCTTTTTATAAGGGTTACACCATTATTTGCTTTGCCGCACGGACCGTTACACCTTCACTCGCTTGTTCAGTCATTTAACAACTTTCGTGTATGCCTTTTGTTACGCTGAACTCCAATGAAAGCTTGCAGATACCCTTTCTTATCCAGTCTCATTATGTATAGTTCAGTTTGCAGTTTTGTGAGCTTGTCTTGACATATTTTGAGAATTTTCTTATGGCTTTATTAAAAATTTATTAATAACTTTTCACACCATTAAACAGAGGATTAATAAAAAGAAGAAAGTAGCGTTTAGATTGTTTGTTCGCAAATAGTAAGGATTTTCAATGAGGTTGTAAACGATAGTGTCATTTTAATCTCTACCCGCTTGGTACATAGTAAAGTTATAATTTGGAGTTCAGCGTTTCTTAAGAAATTTTAAACGTTTTTTATTTATAACATTTCTAAAGAAAATACCTTTAGAATAGTTGGAAAGTTATAATTTATACTTATATTGTGACAAAAAGGTATCCGGAAGTTGTAATATGTTTTTTTGCCGATTTTCAAGCATTATATCTTTCACTTTCCTAATACTTTCATCACTTGAAGAGCTCGAAGAGCTCGAAGGTCATCCAGAGCGAGATATGTCCTGAACGATCTCTCGACCATCTTTGAAGGCCTTGTACCACACGTGGCAAAACTGAATTACCGTAAGCTTTTTCTAATAACAGAAACAGTCAAAAACGCTACTCCCTTCTCTCTTTGACGTAGATGCCGTGAGAATTCACGGAATTTGGATTTTTGCCGTAGAAACGTAGCTCTCTCACAACGCAGGGTTGCCAATATTGATATACTGTAGTAATTATCAACTTTTATAATTCAATCTGTTCAATTTGTTTGAAATTTTCTTAAAATAACTCAAAATCAGAGTCGAATGCTATTATTTATAAAAATATAAACTATTTTTAATAGTTTGTTTTCAGTTTTGATATTTTATATTATAAAAAATTGTAATTGAAAACTATTTTTAATAGTTTGTTTTCAGTTTTGATATTTTATATTATAAAAAATTGTAATTGAAAACCTTGATGTGTACAAAACTACATATGCGTATTGAGCAATGACAACATTGTTCAAATGAAAACAAACAAAGATGGCTGATTTCTGCGTTTTTTCTACGTTCTCCACTGTGCACACATTTTGCCGATAAGGAAGGAAAAGGAAGGAAGGGAGTAGCGTTTTTGACTGTTTCTGCTATAACAGTCGCAACTATTCCGTACATGAAATTTAGTAAGAACTGCAAAATTTGAAACAAATTCTTTGTTCGATATTTTTATCGAGTGTAAAAATCGCAACGCACTTCTGCGGTGTACCGACTTAAGCAGCTGCTGCAAACCAACTGGTTAACAGATCGCGCTCATATTTGGCAAAAGAATTAAGGAAAGTCCTACCAACTTACCAAATTATCACTTTTTTGAAAAATCATTTACCCGGGAAATTTAATTGTAATTTCCGGAACAAATATAATATATGTGTCTAAGGAAAATTAAATATTTGGATCTAAATTATTAACCTTCTTTAAGTATAGTTTTAGTAGCATTTTGTATGACTCTGACTTAATTTAGACAGACCGAAATTGATAGTTAATTTCATAAATATTATTTCATTTATTTGTATTTGCTTATCATCCCCGATTTTGCACTAATCTACTAAGACATAAATCTTCTACTGTTTGCAGTTAACGACAGATGGGATGTTCGTGAAACTCGCCAATCTGTGCATAATTAGCTGACAAGCTACCACAAATTGCACGCCCAAAATACTGCGAATATAATTTAAACACTGACTTTAGTTTCATATATATACTACGTACAGTTAAATTGAGTATTAGGTTTTCCTAATGCAATAAATCAGGCTCTATGCCAACAGAATAACGTTAATTTAATATTAAATACTATATATGTAGTTTTTTTAACTTACAAATACTATTTCCAAAAACATGTTTGTAATGTCAAATGTGTGGTCAAACATTAACCGCAAATGTTCAAATAAATCATCCGTTAGGCCAAACTGAATGGTTGTTGAAATAACACTGAGGGGCAGTGCGTTCATTATCGGCATACTAAAGTGCTGACGAAAGGCCATGATTTATTAGTTAGATTAGATGTGAAGTGGAATCGGCACAGACATTATAAGGCTTGAATTGACGGATGCAGGGAACATGGCGAAAAGTAAAGACATCAAACTATCGTCGAAATCACACTGCAAAGTTTTCAGATTAATTAACTCCATTCACTTGGCTCATATGGCAGCAGTAAGAAACGTTTGAGCATGGAGACGGAGAGTAATACATATATTGTATGGAAAGGATCACTAATTATGTTCAAATTATAATAAAGATTGAATGCTTTAATAGCATTTGTTGGATATCCTATAATTCAATATAAAAAAATTATTAAACATTTTTTTGATAATAGGTTGGGAGAATAAATTAGAGTTTAGTCCAGACTTCCTTCTAAAAATAAGAGTGACGAAAATATAACAGCCGTAGCTGAGAGTTTACACGCTATTAGACCCATTTCTGGATCAGAGGGTATGTAAATAAGCGAAATTGCTTATTTCATCCCAGATTCGGGATGAAAGGCAACCTCAAGAGATTTAAGAGAGTGGGTATAACGGTGGAGTCATCGGTGCATATTACTTTAAAAATGATACCGCTGAGAAACCGTCAAAAGCCACCGTTATTGCGCCATGATAATCGACTTTTTGATGCCACAAACTCGTGATCTCGGCGACATTTTGTTTCAATAAGACAGTCGCACTTCCCATACATTGCATGAATCAATCGATTTATTGAGAAAACACTTCTGTGAGCAGATAATTTCACGTTTTAGGACGGTCGATTGGTCACCAAAATCGTGTTATATCACACCAATGGACCTTTTCTGTGGGGTATGTAAAGTCTAATGTCTATGCGGACAACCTTGCTGTAATCAATATAAAATTCAATGCGTATGCGTAGTAAAGAGTTTTCTAGGCCATTTTTTTCACCTTGCGTTTTTATGAAAATATGAACTATGTTCGTCGTAGAGACTGTAGCCTCCAAACAGGGGAAGATTTTTCAAATGTTGTTTCCGAGTCTATTCAATTTAAACACCCAACAATCAAATATTTCTTCCCCAATACTATATAACTGCATAAGGACTAAGTATATTAAATAGTTATCATTCTGTCATTCAAAGGATAATAACTTAATATATTTTTAAAATTGCTTCCAAAATTAAAAAAAAAAAAATATCTGACTCGAAATCAATTCTTTCGAGAGAGAAAATTTGTTGCCATTATAGAACAATATCTACTTGTACATTTGTTCAATATGTAACGGCCAGGAAATTCCTTTCATCATATACTACATATGTAAAAACGTTTGATTTTAACTAAAGAAGCCTAATTACCTTATAACTTTTTAGTCTTTTACAATAATTATTAATTTATAAATTTAATATTATTATTATAACACATGTGTGCTCCAAAGTAAAAACATAAGCGCATACTCGGCATTCATTACAGTAACTGCTAAGTGGCCTGTGGTTCTTTGTAGCTACAACATTTATACCATATAAATCATCATAAAATTATTTGTGACGACGATTTGGTCCTTCATTAGTGCACCTGGTTTGATAGGCATCGTAAGTTTGTCCACTAGTGAGACTACTATTGCACCTCCGCGTTACTCATACGCCCTGTAGTATACGCGTTTACATAAACAATAATATAATACTTAAACCGCGTGTTACCACATGATATGCTTCCCTCCAAAAACATTACGCAATAAGAATTTTAATAGAAATATGGAATAATTATTTTGCATTATTTTGTTTAGGGTGTTTTAGAGAGTATCTCTATAAATATGGACATGACGACGGGACGAATTGTTCCTTCTGCGACAGCAGCGGAGAAAACGCACTGCACATCTACTTTTTCTGCCGACGGTGTGAAAAGGAAAGAGCCGAACTACAGAAACTGACAACGGAATAAGTGACACCGGATAACATAGTTCGGTTTATGACTGAGTCAAAACAAGTGTGTTCTGAAAGATCTAAGAAGGAAAGAGTGGCAATGCAGTGAAATCAGAAGGAAGAATGAGGACGTGACTGACTAGCCGAATGGCTAAGCTTGGACTTACGCTACAGTATACAAAAAAGTTTATTTATATGCTTCCAGACGCTGTTATTTATTAATAACTAGCTGACCCCGCAGCCGTTATCCTGCGTTAAATTATGTATTTTGAAATGAAAAGAAAGTTAAATGAAACTGTCTGTCTAATCTGCGCTGGAAATCATGACACCAGAAAGTGTACCAGTACTGTCAAGAGATGCGTTAATTGTATGTATTACAATAAACAGTATAATAAGAGTAACTGCATAGACCACGAAGCAACTGATGTCAGCGCCTGTGAATATCTTAAATTTAAATATAATAAAATTATTAAGTGCACTGATTATCCGATGAGCCCATTGATACCGACTCATATTGGTAAATTACCAGTGCCGAAGAGGGCGTCAACATAGCAACACTAAACTAACTACAACTAATACTACTTTACATGGATACAGACAGTGATCAAGAGGGAAACTGTGTAATTGAAGAATCTGCGGTTACCTTAGAAGATTTAAACGCAAAAATTAGTGATAAGGATGTATTGATACTACATGTTAATATTAGAAGCTTAAATGCTAATTATGAGAAACTTGAGTTATTTCTTAACAGTCTACATTCCAAACCACATGTTATAGTATGTACAGAAACGTGGAATTTAATAACTTATCAATTTTTTGCACTAAAGGATTATAGCATACACTATAATCACAGTATGGTAAATAAAGCGGATGGGGTTGTAATTTATGTACTAAATTCATTGGTACATACAATAACGGTAGATATTATTGGTCGCTCCAACTTAATCTCTACTAATATAAATATTAATAATAACTCACATTTAAAAATAACTGGAGTTTATAGATCCCATGATATAAGTAAAGATGAATTTATAAATAACTTAAAAAACTATGCTGAATCTAATATGAAAGTCAAAAATCACATAATAGTTGGCGACTTCAATATAAATTTAAAAGACATGGACTATCACGCGGACTTACTTATATCTGAACTGTTAAACCTAAATTACATCTCATATTTCAATGATACTACTAGACCAAACAACGACAATGGAACTTGTATAGATAATATGTTCGTTAAGACTAACATTAATAATATTAACTCAATTACATATAAACATACGCTTACTGACCACTTTCCAATATTTTTATCACTAAAATTGCAATATGTTAAAAATAGTACGAAACCCGAAACATATCTTAATTATAAAGTACTGGTAAAGAAGTGTAAAGATGTAGCTTGGAGTGACATATTATGTATACAGGATCCTAATATTGCAATTAACAACTTAATAGATAAAATTCAAACTAACCTACAAACTGCTTATATAAAACCTAATAACAATAAACATAAACTTAAACCTCGCAAAAATTGGATCACGACTGGCATTATGAAGTCATGTCGTACCAAAGAAAAACTATATAATAAGTGGAAAAGGAATTGTGATAATATTGAACTGAAAAAAATATATAAATTTCTGTAAAAATCTAGATAAGGTAATTAAAATTGCAAAGTGTAATTTTGAAAGAGACACAATCACTAGTAAGGTAAATAATAGCAAGCAACTATGGAAATATATTAATCAGAAACTAGGTAGAAATTTAAATAAATTGAATAATATAGATCTAATAATTGACAATGGTTTAAAGATTACAAATCCAACCCGAATAGCTGATACATTTGTAAATTTCTTTAGTAATGTTGGTATTGACTTAGCGGCTAAAATGAAAACCACAGGTAACAAAACTAAGACTAGAATAGAGAACAATGTAAAATCAGTTTTTTTAAATCCAACAAATGAAATGGAAATACGGAAAATAATTAACGGTCTAAAAGACAAAGCTGGTGGTGTTGATGGTATTAATACAAAAGTTTTAAAATTAATAAGCAATTTCATTAGCAAACCACTAGAATATATATTTAACAACTGCATAATTACTGGTGTATGGCCAGATACACTAAAATGTGCAGAAATCCTACCAATATATAAATCAGGTGACAAATGTAAAACTACTAACTATCGTCCAATCTCTTTAATCTCTAACTTAGCTAAAATTTTTGAAAAGATAATACATGAGCGTCTCTATAACTTTATAACTGAGTGTAAAATTATAAATAATAATCAATATGGCTTTTTGAAAAGTAAAGGCACCAAAGATGCTATTGTAGATATTACTAATTTTATATACACAAACCTTGATCAGAATAATAAAACAGTAATAGCTTTTCTTGATTTAGCCAAAGCATTTGACACGGTAGATCATAAGATCTTAATTGAAAAATTATACAATTATGGAATCAGAGGCATAACAGCAGACTTAATAAATAATTATTTAACAAACAGATTCCAAGTTGTTAAATGTATGAATGTTAAAAGTAAAGCATGTAAAGTTCAAATTGGTGTACCACAAGGCACGGTCCTCGGGCCACTGTTATTTATATTATACATAAATGATATTTTCAATCTATCATCTGAAAATAATATAGCAGCGTACGCTGATGATACAATTATAAAATGCTCCTGTAAAACTTGGGATGAGGCACAAACCAAAATGACTGAATTATTGAATAAGATTGGGAATTGGATGTGCAATAATTACCTAACTCTTAATGTTGATAAATCCAAGTATATAACATTTGGAATCCATAAAGATAGTTTACCAAATAATTTTGAGATAAGGATATATGATACGGTAATCAGCAGGGTTGAGCATTGTAAATATTTGGGCCTAATTTTTGACTGCCACATGAGATGGTATGAACATATCAAAGAGGTCATAAAAAAAACTAGATACTTTATATTTATATTCTCTAAGTTCAGGAACATAATGAATAAAAAACACTGAAGAAGATTTACTATGCACTATTCGATAGTATTGTTAATTATGGTATCATTGCTTGGGGCGGTAGTTATAAAAATGTAATGAACACTCTTGTAAGAATTCAATCTAAATTAATTAGTACTATTTGTGGAAAAAATGATAGCACACAAATACTAGATGTTAAAGATAAATTCATAGCAGAATCATTATTCTATCATTACGATTTCTGTAAAAAAGAATATTACAACTACAAGGGTATAACCAGAGCTAAGTCTTTAATATTACCAAAGATTAATAAGAATATAGCATATAAGAACTCAAAATATATAGCAGTTAAGTACTATAATAAATTACCAATGGAATTAAAGTCGCTAAATATTAGAAGAAAAAACGATAAAAGAAAAATTGTAAAGTGGATTGTAACACTATAGATTAAATATTAGAACGCAAAATCATTGTATAATTTTAATGATACTTGTATGGAATAAGACAGAAAATTGTAATAATTAGATTTCCAGGCCTATGAACAGGTGTCAACTGTAACACCTCTATAGGTTCATACTATGTATGTATATACTTTGTATCCTGGTGATAAATAAAAATAAATAAAAAAATTTATAATTTCATTTGTGTTTTTTTTTTTGTTTTCAAGGTAAAGTAGCTTTATAAACAACATTTTTTGGTTTCTGTTCCGGTGTACAGAAAAGACGGTTTTCCAATTCGTGAGCATGCCACGGCCGTGTGAAAAACATAGCATTTCTAAATTTTTGCCTCACACTATGCGACTATCTTTAAGTCCTGTTGATTGTCATCTCAAATGCAATTTTCACTGGAAACGGAATAAGTTTGGACCGAAATGGGAAATCGTTAGAACAGGAACTCGTAGAATCAAGCATTCTCCCCCTTGTATTCGATAGGTGCGTCACAATCAGTCGGGTTTCATTACACAGTTTCGGCGCATGAAGATTGCGAAACATAATAACGATGGACTACTTTGCGACGCAAATGATGTGGTGGCATACCAAGCCTGTCCAAAGAATGTAGAAATACCACTGGATAATTCACGGCGTCGTCTTCATTGTCAAGACGATCGATCGACTTGTATGAGCGCAAGTCTCCCGGAATTTGACTTTGAGTCTTCCATTTTAAGTCAACAACAACGGTATTTTTGGCAGCTAACACTGCGCGTGCACATAAGGAACCGTAGTTACGATAATTTGACCAATGTCCGAAAATTTGTGATGAATTCATCTTTCGTGAATTGATAAAGGGAAGATGGAATTGATATCGAATCACCGGAAGTATCAACCGAAATTGTACCATTTCTAATTTTTAGCGAAGACGATGTAAAATGTCTTTGGCAATGTCCATGTTCTTATCGAAAAGTATGCGAACTTCATTATCATTTCAGTGATTAACGTGTTCCAGCAATTGTAATTGCTGGCCTACTTCTCCAAAACTTGAACACATCGAACCATTCACAGTAAGCAATGACTCAAATACAGTTGAACCGCGCACATTAATAAATAGCAATCGAAGGTAGAAACAATCGTCGTTTTTCGGGTGGTATGTGTAAATTCGTCCTGATGCATTAGTTGATAAGACACCTGGATGTCAATCTACTGGTTGACCTGCGTAACTATTTCTTCAATGATGCATTATGCATAATATCAAGGTAATTCCGAATAGAGCAATGTTCTCACAAACGGATTACTAACGAAAGTTGAGAAAAAACTCGTAAATGTTAATTTTGTTGCTGGCGATATTTTCACTGTCTATACTGTATTCTCTGGGTTGAAATACACTCTTTGGACATTCTCAAAATTAACTGTGAGTCGCACAACAGTCGGTAAATATCCTACAAAGCACTTTATTGCAGTTCACGTATCGACCTTTTCGTTCAAGACCAACAATAGCCATGTTGCTTCCTTTGGTAACGTGCTTTCAAACGTATTTTATCGACTTCACCAAACTGCAATAAGCAACATTGACATGACTTTTGAATGTGAGTTAGACAACAGTGGTGAATATGGTACGATCCATGTGTTGTCAACTTCGATATTCACTCCTCTAAATTGAATGCTAAATGTTCTGCCATTGTGGATATCCATCATTTCCAGTTTGCGTTTCCTAAGGAAATGCACGTGGATAGTGTTTCGTGCATTTTTTGTCAGACATACAAACCGAAGAAGGATTGTGGTGTTCGCAATGTTCATGAACCATATTGGTTTTTACCACTTCGTATAATTCGGGATCTATCTCTGGATCAGGAATTTCCGCAAAAATGATTGCATCAATTTAATCTAATGTAACCACCATTCAACATCCAAAAAAAAAGAAGCGGCAAACCTCTTCTTTGCCCCTCAACAGAGTACATCCAGCATCTAACAGCACGTTGATTCAAGATAAAGTCCATAAAACATCGTAACTGTTGACTGTCGTGTTGGTACATCGTGACGATCGCTGAGTAGCTATCGCGGTCCATAATTCAGCACGTACTATATGTCATCGCATCCTGGGAGTACTTTTTGCATTGCCTTGCCTTAGGCTGCCATAAATTGATGCCAAGAGAGAACGCCGACCGATATTATCGCGACCTCTTCGTGGCTTCGTAACAAATTTCAATCCGTAATTGATCTTTTTAGGTGAAACACGCATAAAGCGTTCACTGAATAATTTTCAAAAATTTTTCTTTTGAATAGCTGGATTAAAAAAGCAAGCGACCGAAATTGAACGATTCAAATAATTTACAAATCAAAATATTGAAAAACAAATCAAACAAAAATTGAAAAAAAAAATTATATGAAAAAAAATTATTTTTTGGAATTGTCCAATTTTCCGACCTTTCCTAATAAAAAGTATAAGGTATTTTTATTTCTAAACCTTCCCCGATCCACAACGAACACATTAAAAAAACAATTATCAAATTTGGTTCAGTCGTATAAAAGTTATGAGCGTACATACATTTTGGCGATTAATTTTTATTTATATAGATTTTATAATCAAAGTAATCTCCCTTAGCCAATTGTAGTAAATTTCCAGAATAGCCTTTTTGCCCCTATCGACACAGTTGGGAAACATCAGTTGATGTTGACGCGATCTAGACCCTCCTTGAATAATTTT
>JBAWJQ010001433.1:0-79054 GCA_037783105.1 Bactrocera zonata | reverse complement strand
TTTTTTTTTTTTTTTTTTTTTTTTTTTTTTTTGAAGAGATGTGGGGGGAAATCTTCTAAAGACACCCTGGCGGGTAGTGTCGGATTCGCTTGATGCGCCTACCGACTAAAACCCCCCACACCGGTTGCCAACCATATGGTTATGAACCTAGAATATAATTTGGGGGAGAAGGAGGAAGATTCATTTGTGAGCGGTTGTGGCCCTCAAAAGAATCTGACGCTAATAAGCGAAGCTCGAGTTTGTGGTTAGGTGGGAGCGGAAGGATTTGTTAGGATGCATGGCCTTCTGAAACGGTCGGTTTTCTTGCACCTGAGAGTGGCAAGACAGTTGATGCTGGGGTTTGCGTGAGATGCTACTGACGCCCGGAGATTTGCAGCGTAGGAAATAGCTGCCGATTGAATGGAAGGAAGATTTGTTTCCTCTAGGATCTGTTTGTTTCTAACATACCACGGGAAATTAAGAGCTGATCTTAGTAGACGCATGTACGTGGATTGAAGCCTGGACAGTTGTCTGGGTGAGGCAGAGCCCCAAATAGGGATGTCGTAGGAGCAGATGCTTCTAATGATGGCATTGAAAGCTCGCTTTTTGGTGCTTGGGGAAACCTTTTTATTGGTAAAAAAGGGTTTTAATGAGCTGAAGGCGGCACTGGCTTTACCTCGAACTGCTGTGATTTGTTTCGTCCAGGTTAGCCGCCTGTCGAAGACAACACCAAGGTATTTCGCGGAAGGGCTCCATTTGATGGCGAACCTATTTACCAAGATTTTTGGTGGAATTCGTTTCCTCCGTGAAAAGAAGATTGCCTCTGATTTGGTTGTGTTGATGTCAAATCTCCACATCCAGTACCAGTCGAGGACAGTGGGGATGAATTTATTGAGGGCGGATGTGCTGAAATTAATTGTACGGGAGGCGTACAAGAAGGCAACATCATCCGCATATTGAGCTGTGAGGATTTTCTCCTCGGTTGGGATGTCGTAACAATAAATATTGAACAGCACTGGGGAGAGTTTGGAGCCCTGAGGGACTCCCGCCGTGATCGGGTGAGCTTCAGAGAGCTCACTATTCACCCGAGCAGTGATTGCCCGGTCAGACAAGAAGGATTTGACTAAGCCAATGAGGTACTGTGGGAAGTTTAGCATTATAAGCTTATAAATAAGCCCATCATGCCAGACCCGATCGAATGCTTGTTTGCAGTCAAGCAGGAGCATAGGGATGTGTCTTCCTTTGTTGAGGTTGTTAGCGACAAATTCGGAGACCCGCAGAAGTTGATGTGCGGTGCCATGTTGCTTTCGAAACCCATGTTGGAAGTCGGGAAGAATTTTCTTTTCTGTAACAAATTTCTCCAGTCGGGAGAGAATTATGCTTTCTGCTACTTTGCTGAGGGTGCAGAGTAGGCTGATGAGGCGATGGTTTTCCGGATCGCTTAGGGGTTTTCCCTGTTTGGGAAGAAAGACAACTGTAGCGGCTTTCCAGGCCGGGGGAAAGTATTGGAAGCGCATCATGGCATTTATGATGTTGTTTAGGGCAACAAGGTGTTTGCGCGGTAGGATTTTTAAGACACCATTACCGATACGGTCGTGGCCTGGAGCTTTCCGGTTTTTGAGGGAGCGGATAGCCTCGGAGACTTCCTTGGGGGAGGTGGGCTGGAACTCGACCGTCTGGAAGGTTGTGCTCCGGACAGTTTCTGACACTTCTTCGTGAAAAGAAGAGAATTTTTGAGAGCTTGGAAAGGGGGAGCATTGATTTTTAAGGGATTGAGCAAAGATGTTGGCTTTGTCCTTGTCCTGTGGGTAAGAGATCCCATCTTTAATTAGAGCTGGGAGGTGGGGTTTGCGGTTTCGTAAGGATCTGATGACCTTCCAGCAACTTTTAGGATGCTGTTCGGCTTCAGCGATAAAGGAATTGAAGTCTTCAGAACTTCTTTGGAGGAGGAGAACCTTTAATTCCCTTTGAGTAGAATTTAAAGTTTGGCGTAGCTGGGGAAGTCTGTATTTTTGCCAGAGTTTGCGGATTTTGTTCTTCCTGGCGATGAGTGCACGGATACGTGGGGGAAGGTTATTTGGGTTACTGGTAGCTTCTATTGAAGAAGTGGCTGAAATTATTGACCTTTGGATTTCCTCCGTTAGATCTGCGACCGCTTTATCAAGCTCAGCTATGGAGTTGATTTGGGTGCAAGTGAAAGCGGAGGTTTCCAGCAAGAATTTCAGGTGGAGGAAATCGGTTTTGGTCTTTAACCGAGGAGAAAGTAGGGGGCGATTTGCGAGCTCCAGGTAGACCGGGGAGTGATCTGAACTGAGCTCAGGGAGGGTCCAGGGGTCTCTGTTGAGGGTCACGTTTTTTGTGAGAAATAAGTCCAAGGTGCTTGCTTGGAATCTGGGACTTGTAGGGTGGTAGGTCGGTTCTGAGGGAGCTTCGATGTTGAAGTTGTGTCGGAGAGACATTCTCCAGAGGGTTAATCCGTTAGCATTATTCGTAGAACGGTTCCAAATCCTATATTTAGAATTGAAGTCGCCTGCGATAATGGTAGGGGTGGAGGAGTTGAAGAGGGATGAAATGTTGAGAGGGCTTTGATCAGGAGGGATATACACAGTGATGATCCTGTGCCTGCTTGAGTTGAGGAATACGTCAATTCCTACAGCCTCGAGTGTTGAGGGGCCGGTGTTGGCGGCTAGGTGGTGGATAGAGCTCTTCACACAGATTGCGACGCCGCCCCCTTTGGAATCGGGGCGGTCGTTTCTGTAGATTGTGAAGTTCGGGATATAAAGGGATTTTTTGGGGTTTAGGTGAGTTTCGGTGATGCAAACGACATCAATGGATTTTTCTTCTATTAGTTGGATCAGTTCGATCCTTTTGGGAGTGGAAAGCCCGTTGGCGTTCCAGTTTAGGATCATCAGGCCACGGTTAGTTCCTGAAGATGGTGGACAGGAAGTCCCGAAAAAGCTTCTCTAAGTGAGCAATGTTTGGGACAGGATTGGGCGTTATGTTTTTGGTTGCATTTTTGGCAACCTCGGCGTAAGAGCGAGTTGGCCCTTGGGCTCGTGGTTGGGGTTGAGGTTGTGGGGTGGTCTGTGCTGGGGGGCGGGTAGCTCTTTGTGGGAGAGCCTTGGGAGTCTTTTGGGCCTTTTTTGGAGGTCCGGGTTGGTGTTTTTGGGGGGCTTTAGGGCAACCCCGATAAGTGGCGCGATGTGGGCCCTTGCAGTGGATGCAGGTGGGCTTCGCGTTTTTCTGTTCTTTGAGAGAGCAGTGTGCCGTGGCATGGGAGCGGCCGCAGAAGGCGCAGGCCCAGGGAGCGAAGCAGTAGTTTGCCGTGTGGGCGAAGTTGAGGCAAATTCTTCCAACATACTAACGCTGCTTATATACTTTTTCATTTCATAGTCAAGCTGTATTGACATGACTTCGTGACTCTTCGTGCACCTTTCGCCGACTTCTCGAATAGTTTATATGAAAAAATGTACTTTAAAGCAACTGCTTTATTGTGAGTATAGAATTTATTTCGAAAAGTGTTAGTGAAAAGTGAAGTGAGAAAAAAAAAACATGCCTCCTAAAACTAGTGGAAAAGCAGCAAAGAAGGCTGGTAAGGCCCAAAAAAATATTACCAAAAACGATAAGAAGAAGAAGCGCAAGAGGAAGGAAAGTTATGCTATTTACATTTATAAAGTGTTGAAGCAAGTACATCCTGATACTGGTATTTCATCAAAAGCTATGAGTATCATGAACAGTTTTGTAAATGATATTTTTGAGCGTATCGCTGCCGAAGCATCGCGTTTAGCTCATTACAATAAACGTTCAACTATCACTAGTCGTGAAATCCAAACTGCTGTACGTTTACTTTTGCCTGGTGAATTAGCCAAACATGCTGTGAGCGAAGGTACCAAAGCTGTCACTAAATACACAAGTTCCAAGTAATTTGTTCAAATGATTAAAAAAAAAATAGCAAAAAGGCCCTTTTCAGGGCCACAACATATAAATTAACAAAGAGATGATTTATGAGTATACGAACACAGTATATGTATGTACTAGTAGATTTGGCCATGCGTTGCTGTGACAATGGTAATACTATGATAATAAACTATTCAATATAGAGTAAGTGTGGATAATATGATACACTCGGGTAATATGGTACACATGTCTTTTTGCAAAACTATTTAGTATGAGAAAAAGAAAAAAATAAAATAAAAATCTAAAAAAAAAAACCCTTTGTTCATTACTAACTTATTTATGATCATCATCAATTAATTTAATAATTAAAATTATTTTAATGTTTTTGCTAAAAATCCATTTTTGATCGATATGTTAAACATTTTTGTAGCCCTGAAAAGGGCTTATTTTATTTCTTATTTGCCACATAGTTTTTTTTTCATTTACCTGGGCTTTACTTTTTAGATGGCGCTTTCTTGGCGACTGGCTTTTTATTGACCGCGGCTTTCTTGGTTTTAACACTAGGTGTTTTTGCTTTTAACGCCTTTGCTTTATTTGGAGTCGATTTAGCTTTAGCTGGTTTGGTTTTAACAGATCCAGTCTTTTTTGCATCCTTCGCTTTGGCCTTTTCACTTTTTTTCTTCTCTGCTGTTTTCTTGCTAGCAACAGTTTTCTTCACTTTTTTCTCGCCACTTGCTTTCTTACCGCCAACTGCTGCCTTCTTCTTTAACGCCACACCATCTGCCGATTTCTTTTTGGGCTTCTTCTCAATTGATTTCACCGCTTTTGACTTCGATTTACCTTCACCGGATTTACTTGATTTATTGGCAGCCACTGATAATTTAAAAGAACCAGATGCACCCTTTCCTTTGGTTTGAATCAATTTACCACTAGTAACAGCAGATTTCAAATAACGCTTGATAAATGGTGCTAATTTTTGAGCATCACATTTGTATGTAGCACTGATGTACTTTTTAATAGCCAAAAGTGATGAGCCACCACGTTCTTTTAAATTCTTAATTGATGCATCAACCATTTGTTGAGTTGGTGGATGAGTAGGAGCGACTGAAGGCTTTTTTGGCTTAACTGCTTTTTTAGCAGCAACTTTTTCTCAGAAATAGCAGAAGATCCGGCTACCGGAGAATTAACATTCGTAACAGCAATTGCTTCAGACATTTTCACTTTTATAAACTTTTATTTCGTATTTAATAAATACACACTTTACGCACTAATTTATAGATGAAGTAATACCTTCAAATTGCTACATCTTCTTAAATTGAGAAGCGAGGTGAAAAGATGAGTAACAAAATTGAACGACCCAGTGCAATTTAACATCTCCAACGGACAAACTTTTAAGTTTATTTAATTTACTAAAAATCAAATATTTAATTTAACAAACCATTTTATACGCAGTTTGATAGCCTAAATGTGTTGCTTTAATATTTTAATGCTCATATTTCTATACGGTATATATTTTTCATTTAAAATGAAATTTCGCTCAAACTTTGCTCTCTAAAAGTCAAAAATTCCCTCTTTAAATTTAATTTTCTCAATTATTTTTAAATCAAACCTTAAAATTATTTTAGAAATTTATAATAATTTATATTAGCAATGATCTACAGAAGTAATAAGATGTTTTCATTAAGAAATAAATATAAATAAAAAATAAAAAAATAACTTGAGGTTATCGTTAGGGCCCTTGCGCTGTTATTCATTAACTATCAAGAGTATATACGTGAAAAAGTCACATTTCAACTTAAATGAAGTAAAATAATAGTATGGAAACAAAAAGCGGTTTTATGCGATCAATTCACAATTTGCTAATGTATTGTCGGACAAACTTCTGCTCAAATCCTATATTAGTAATAATTTTATACTAAACATGCTTACCATACATATATACATCCATACATACATAGGTCCGTAGATAATGTAATTTTTATATCTACTCATATTCCATTCCAACATAATTCCTCATAAATAATATGAATGCTATATATAAGTATTTGGATATTTGATAAATACATAATATTAAATTGGAATGAATGCTAACTACAGGCAAATTAAGAATTGTGACAAAATTAATTTTAGATATGTAAAAATAACAAATTTTCGGTTAATTTATCATTATTTTGAATCTTCGTTTAATGAATATCGTGGTCCTGAAAAGGACCGTTTTGTTTTTATATTTGATAGTAAAATTGTTTAACCGCCGAATCCATACAAGGTACGTCCTTGTCTCTTCAAAGCTGTTTAAATGAGTTAAGTATCTGCCCCCTATACTCGGAAAAACAGGCACACACTAATGCAACACATACTCATACATCAACCAACATAACTCACCACACCTATCCACCAACCTCATCAACAAAAAGGATGGACAGATTTACAGCACATTATTCGTCCTAAACGGTTCGACAGGTCAATTTCGCTACCGACAGTCGCCACATCAACACTTCGACACCCACATTCGATCTACACAAGCCGCACATCAACATTCGCGCATTGGAATTCGTCTTAAAAAACATTCGATACTGCGCCGCGACACCATTACTTTTGGTTCCGATTGACAGCGTTCCGCCCGCGATACAACACATTGGACGTTATTTTAATAATACCACAATTTATGTAAGATCGCACTACACATTAGTAGAAATAAAGGATTAATTCCAAATATATTGTACTATGCCTAAATACACTGTTTTTTTCATTTTAAACGCTAACGCGAGTGCGGGTGCAAATCGAAACATCTAAATACAGTGATTTGTATTCCTCACTAAGTTGGTCACCCAAGTAACTATGGTCCTTCGAGCCTAAAAGACAGGCACTACAAATTTACAGCCACAAAAAATTAAATAAAACAATATCCAGTGCAGTGCGGTAGAAGTGCAGTGGCGAACAAAAAAAATATATAAACAAACAAAAAAGCTTAAAAAAAACAAACATATAAAACAAAAAACAAAAAAGTGCAGTGACACCAACAAGAAAACAGAACAAAAATAGTGCAGTGACACGCAAAGTATATCCATATATGTACATACATACGTATATATGAAAACCAAATTGACAAACAGACAAAATATTAGGCGCGAAACCTAAAATCGAAACATAAATCGGGCGCGAAATGTAAAAATACAATAAAACAATAAAATTCAACAAAAATACACAAAAACGGAGCAAACGGGCGCGAACAATTATAATAAATATACAAAATACCTGCCAAAAAAGTATCCAGAATTCTTCATTTCCCCCTCTCATCGCCCGAACGGAATTTACATACAAACAAAACAACAGCGCAAGGTGGTAGCTGGAGCACAGAAAAAGGGACAAACGCAGAAGGCAGCATAAATTCATACAAAAAAAGCCCCTGAAGGAACAAAGTGAGCGTATTCAACCCAATTTTCCAATTTGTTACATACATATACATATGTTCAAAAAAAAGAAATTACTGATATACATATATACTATTATGTCATCGGTAATCAAAATACGTTTTAATATCACAATAAAACGGTTGCCAAACTTTTAGGGTCCAAGTTTAATTTACGGGAAAAACCGATAAAAGTTTGGTATTATATATACATTTATTTTCAACTGCTTATATGTTAAGCGTGCTTTGGTGTATTCAAACACAACCACTTAACAAAACCAAAAAGCAGCCAATATTCAAGCATTCACATGCGAAATATTTCCGGCAGTCCCTTATGTTTAGTAAAGCAATAACCACGACTGCATACAGTAAGAAAGCAAAGGCAGAAATATTTAAAAACATAAAATAGAAGGCAAAAACATAAACAAAACTAAAATAACTATATTTACATAAGTACATGTATGCATATATAAGTATTTAGTGAAAACAGATAATCATTATATTATTCATTATATACATATCATACATATGTTTGTATAATTGCCAAGCGCAAAATTTATATATATATATACATATATATTTACATATATCTAGACGACGATTCTAATAGACACAACGTAAAAGTGCATATTTACTTGCATATGAACATCTATGTAAGTACATAAGAAAAAATTACTTTTTCAATACCGTGTTCAATTTCTCTCTCTCAAAAAAAAAAATATTGTAACATTTACACAAATATATGGCAAAGAATCTACCGGTTATACAAAACACAAAATCTCACAAAAAAAGTACAACAAAACATATACAACTTGTGAGAACTATGTAAAATACATATGTATTAACACACAAATATTATAAGTCCGCATTGGCAATTATCCGGCAATACCTCTTGTGCTTTGGTAAACAAAAACAAGCAGGATTGCGTACAAAAGCGAATTGATCTCTCTAACGAGCTCTCAATTGCTTACGAACAAGGCAGAATCTTAAGCACACAAACAATTCGTGCATTCTTATGTAAACAGCGCATTGATCTCCTCAGCGAGCTCTCAATTGCACAAAACATAAGTACTTTCAATTGCACAAAAATACGTACATACAAGTCCAAGTATTAGGGTGTACCTAAATACTAACATAAGGACGAGGAAAGTGTTAATAAATTAAAAGTGCTAATTTGATAAAACTAAATCTTCTAAATAATAAATAAATAAAATCAAAGACATTTTCAAACATATAAAAAAAAAAAAGTCGCACTGAGAAAAAAAAAAATTGTTTTGATTATTTATACAGATATTTAAAGAAAAAAACACAAAAAAAAATGGTTATTAACAAAAATCAAGGTACACCTGGAGCTACACGCTCAAAACAGGTTGCTAGATTTATTTCAGAAAGTGACAGTTTAACAAGATACTGCACTAGATTTGCCTCTTCACCGATTCACGAAAACTCGGAATCGTTACTAGAAATCAAAACCATAAATCTCAACAATTTTTGGATACGACTCCAAGCGGCTCATGACGCCTTAGTAGAATCTGACGATTCAGATCTACCACAAAATTTTAAATCATCGGCTTACGATATTTACGAAAACTGCTTAGACCAATATGAAGAAACAAAAGCTATGATCTCCGATCAATTAAAGCTAATAAAAGCAATTGCACCTACTCCACATCTGAGAGTAGAGCTGCCACAAGAAGACAGTCAGAAGGCAAGTTCAGGCATCCAACTCGAGTTGCCCGCATGTGACACAGAAACCTTTTACGGAGGTTATGAAGAATGGCCGTCCTTCCGGGACATGTTCACGGCCGTGTACATAAGCCATCCTCAATTATCACAAGCTCAAAAGTTGTATCACCTCAGATACAAAACGAAAGGTCAAGCAGGCATTATAGTAAAACAGTTCGCTCTTAATGACGATAATTTCAATTTGGCTTGGGAAGCTCTAAAAGCTAGATATGAAAACGAAAGAATACTGGTCGATAAGCAAGTAACGACACTATTAAACTTGCATAAAATCAAGAAAGAAACAAGTGAAGAATTTGTAAGACTACAATCCACTGTTTCTAATTGTTTGTCGATTCTGTCGACACAAAATATTCCCACAGACAGCTGGGACCCAATTCTGGTAAACATTTGCACCGCCGCATTACCAGAAAAGTCGTTACTTCTATGGGAGCAATCGCTCTCGTCACGGAAAAAGTGCCCAACGTGGCAACAAATGAAAGATTTTCTCACCACCCAATATGAAATTGCGGAAAGGTTAGAAGAAAAAATAATCAAGACTAAGAACATTAAATGCGACCAAAATGGAGGCTTAAATAGACCCCAAGCTAGAAGCAACAAAAATTTAAACAAAAGCTTTTACAAAACACAAACGTTCACATCAAAACAAAGAAAACAAACGTCATGCGAACTATGTAAAAGAGGGCATAAACTTACATCTTGCGAGAGGTTTAAAAACTTAAAAGTAAACGAACGAAATAATTTTGTCAGGTCAAAGAGACTTTGCACAAATTGTCTGTCACATGCGCATACATATACAAATTGCATAAGCAAATTTAATTGCTTACATTGTCACAAAAGACACCATTCGATGCTTCACTACAGCACGTTTCCTAGCTCACCTCAAAAGAGCGCATGTAATAGCACAAAAAGAACTACGGGCTTAGTTGCAAAAGCAAATCCCGAAAATTGCCAAGAAGCACCCTGCTGCTCAAAGGCATTAAAAACTCAAACGCTACACAGCGAAAACCAAAGTAGGGTACTACTACCCACAGCAGTCGTCTCCATCGAACACCGAGGAGAACTGTTCAAACTCAGAGCCTTAATAGACCAAGGATCACAACGATCATTCATAACGTCTAAGGCACAAAATAAGCTAAAATTGCCAACCAAACAATCAAATTTTGAAATTACGGGAATGGGCGGAAGAGTAATCCAAAACTCAGATAAAATCTGTCCCATTACCCTAATTTCCCCCCAAGCGGATAAGCGAATTAAAGCAGAAGCTATGGTCCTACCGCAATTAACAAATAGGCTTCCAAGCTATCACATAGATATCAGACATTGGCAGAAGGTCTCACTCTTAAAACTAGCAGATCCCGACTGCAACAAACCATCTCAAATAGATATTATATTAGGCAGCGACCTTATACCGCAAATATTACGTAAAGGTGTTGAGAAAATATCAACCACCCTTCTAGCGCAAAACACTATATTCGGTTGGATTCTAAGTGGACTAGTTTCAGAACCAGTTACCACCATACCAACTCAAGTTGAGGATAAGGTAAACCTTTAATTCACAATTAAGGAAATTTCGAGATATAGGGATACTTCCTCCTATATTAAAAGCGCATACAACTTTTCGGCCCCGCAGGATGGCTTTCGCCAATAATGGAAAAACAAAAAAAAATTATAGAGCGGTGGCGAACTACTACTTGTCAAATTAGTGCATACGCACTTAAATATGTATTACATATACAAAATTTTCCAAAAAGTCGAAAAATCGACACCTATAATACAATATGGGACAACTCAAAATTAACGATAAGGGATCACCAAATTCCCAATGCGATACTGTGACGCACCTAGACTTACCAAAAGCAAAGGTAGCTCTTATCGCACCTACATAAGCGTTCCTCCTAGGGGTAGTTGGTGGGAATCTGTTGTACAACTTTAACATCCCACTTAAAAAATTATAATTCTAAATGAAGCCGTTCGCAATCACCGGCCACTCTCTCGCAAGTTCCCTCTAATTCCAGAGCTCAAACCTCAAAGCTGAAAAGCACGCCCTCTGGCCATATCTGAGTCAGACGTGGCGTCGCTATATTTCATGATAAAAAAAAAAAAATGCATACGATTGCCGATAAACCGATCAAGTATTCTGCGCCCTCGGCTACTCCACCAACAGTAAGCCGAATTACATGTATCATCTTATACATAACACTAGGCAAAACGTTCGCCTAGGGGGCCCAGGATGTTTAAATGAGTTAAGTATCTGCCCCCTATACTCGGAAAAACAGGCACACACTAATGCAACACATACTCATACATCAACCAACATAACTCACCACACCTATCCACCAACCTCATCAACAAAAAGGATGGACAGATTTACAGCACATTATTCGTCCTAAACGGTTCGACAGGTCAATTTCGCTACCGACAGTCGCCACATCAACACTTCGACACCCACATTCGATCTACACAAGCCGCACATCAACATTCGCGCATTGGAATTCGTCTTAAAAAACATTCGATACTGCGCCGCGACACCATTACTTTTGGTTCCGATTGACAGCGTTCCGCCCGCGATACAACACATTGGACGTTATTTTAATAATACCACAATTTATGTAAGATCGCACTACACATTAGTAGAAATAAAGGATTAATTCCAAATATATTGTACTATGCCTAAATACACTGTTTTTTTCATTTTAAACGCTAACGCGAGTGCGGGTGCAAATCGAAACATCTAAATACAGTGATTTGTATTCCTCACTAAGTTGGTCACCCAAGTAACTAAAAGCATATACAACATCCATTGCTGTAACTGTCTTCCTTTTAGCGTGTTCAGTATAGGTAACTGCATCACGGATAACATTCTCCAAAAATACTTTTAAGACTCCACGAGTTTCTTCATATATCAAACCAGATATACGTTTTACACCTCCACGACGAGCCAAACGCCGAATAGCAGGCTTTGTGATTCCCTGGATGTTATCACGTAAAACTTTACGATGACGTTTAGCACCACCTTTACCCAAGCCTTTTCCACCTTTGCCGCGACCAGTCATTTTAAACTTTTACACTTTTAACACTTTAACACTTTTACCAGCTGAACACTGCACGCTCTATAGATTTCTGGAGAACTAACTTATTGCACGTGTATTTATACAAAAGTCAACAACTAACAATATGGCTTACCTATATACAGAAAATTTCATCTCTTTCTAACACATGAATATAGTTAAGACTCCATCCACCCTGATTATATGAACTTTTGAAACGTTTTGAAGTATTTTATTACTTATGCACAAATTATTAGTGTATGGTAAGATATATTAGTGCAGTGACTTTTCAGTTAAGGTGAGAATTAAATAAGTGCAGTGAAAAAAATGGCTCGTACAAAACAAACAGCCCGTAAATCGACTGGTGGTAAAGCACCACGCAAGCAATTGGCAACCAAAGCAGCTCGTAAAAGTGCTCCGGCAACTGGTGGTGTAAAGAAACCTCATCGTTATCGCCCCGGTACAGTGGCATTACGTGAAATTCGTCGTTACCAAAAAAGTACTGAATTATTAATCCGAAAATTGCCATTCCAACGTTTGGTTCGGGAAATTGCTCAAGATTTCAAAACAGATTTACGTTTCCAAAGTTCTGCTGTTATGGCTCTGCAGGAAGCAAGTGAAGCATATTTGGTTGGTCTATTTGAGGATACAAATTTGTGCGCCATTCATGCAAAGCGTGTCACAATTATGCCAAAAGATATTCAATTGGCCAGACGTATTCGTGGAGAACGTGCTTAATTGAATTGAAGAAGATAAATATCCAAACGGTCCTTTTCAGGACCACAAGTTTCTTCATATATCAAACCAGATATACGTTTTACACCTCCACGACGAGCCAAACGCCGAATAGCAGGCTTTGTGATTCCCTGGATGTTATCACGTAAAACTTTACGATGACGTTTAGCACCACCTTTACCCAAGCCTTTTCCACCTTTGCCGCGACCAGTCATTTTAAACTTTTACACTTTTAACACTTTAACACTTTTACCAGCTGAACACTGCACGCTCTATAGATTTCTGGAGAACTAACTTATTGCACGTGTATTTATACAAAAGTCAACAACTAACAATATGGCTTACCTATATACAGAAAATTTCATCTCTTTCTAACACATGAATATAGTTAAGACTCCATCCACCCTGATTATATGAACTTTTGAAACGTTTTGAAGTATTTTATTACTTATGCACAAATTATTAGTGTATGGTAAGATATATTAGTGCAGTGACTTTTCAGTTAAGGTGAGAATTAAATAAGTGCAGTGAAAAAAATGGCTCGTACAAAACAAACAGCCCGTAAATCGACTGGTGGTAAAGCACCACGCAAGCAATTGGCAACCAAAGCAGCTCGTAAAAGTGCTCCGGCAACTGGTGGTGTAAAGAAACCTCATCGTTATCGCCCCGGTACAGTGGCATTACGTGAAATTCGTCGTTACCAAAAAAGTACTGAATTATTAATCCGAAAATTGCCATTCCAACGTTTGGTTCGGGAAATTGCTCAAGATTTCAAAACAGATTTACGTTTCCAAAGTTCTGCTGTTATGGCTCTGCAGGAAGCAAGTGAAGCATATTTGGTTGGTCTATTTGAGGATACAAATTTGTGCGCCATTCATGCAAAGCGTGTCACAATTATGCCAAAAGATATTCAATTGGCCAGACGTATTCGTGGAGAACGTGCTTAATTGAATTGAAGAAGATAAATATCCAAACGGTCCTTTTCAGGACCACAATTTCTCAACGAAAGATCAAAATTTTACATATAATGATAAAAACAAAAAAAAAATACTCAAGTGGTCCTTTTTAGGACCACAATTTCTCAGCAAAAGATTAAAACTTTAAATCTAATCTAATGATATACTATATATTGTATATAGAAATTAATTTACAAATTAAATTCCGCTTATAATCCACGGAACTGTACATGTGTACCACCATCTAGTTTTTTTCGCTATTATCTACCTACTGTATTATACTGTACTCTGTCTCTGTAGATGCCTTTACTTATACATTCATGAATATGAATCTAATATTTTACTAATACATATGTAGTTTTTTTGAAAGTAATATCAACCTCTTTGAATATAAATAGTTTGTCGTCCTGAAAAGGACGGTTTTATTCTTTTTTTAGATAATATGTTAATAGTAAGACTCTCCGAGATAGAAATTTATGCTTTTTTCTCAGTCTTCTTTGGTAAAAGTACAGCTTGAATATTTGGCAAAACACCACCTTGAGCAATAGTGACTCCAGATAATAGTTTATTCAATTCTTCATCATTACGGATGGCCAATTGTAAATGACGTGGAATAATTCTTGTCTTTTTGTTATCACGGGCAGCATTACCAGCCAATTCAAGAACTTCAGCTGCCAAATATTCCATAACAGCAGCTAAATATACGGGAGCACCAGCACCAACACGTTCAGCATAATTGCCTTTGCGCAACAAACGGTGTATACGCCCGACAGGAAATTGAAGACCAGCACGATTTGAACGCGACTTTGCCTTGCCCTTCACTTTACCACCTTTACCACGACCAGACATTTTTTAATATAATTTATTTAACACACGAAAAGGAAATATGAATCACTATAAGCTTGCACAATGTACACTGCACAATTCACTCACTTTATATTAATTCTTCCAACATACTAACGCTGCTTATATACTTTTTCATTTCATAGTCAAGCTGTATTGACATGACTTCGTGACTCTTCGTGCACCTTTCGCCGACTTCTCGAATAGTTTATATGAAAAAATGTACTTTAAAGCAACTGCTTTATTGTGAGTATAGAATTTATTTCGAAAAGTGTTAGTGAAAAGTGAAGTGAGAAAAAAAAAACATGCCTCCTAAAACTAGTGGAAAAGCAGCAAAGAAGGCTGGTAAGGCCCAAAAAAATATTACCAAAAACGATAAGAAGAAGAAGCGCAAGAGGAAGGAAAGTTATGCTATTTACATTTATAAAGTGTTGAAGCAAGTACATCCTGATACTGGTATTTCATCAAAAGCTATGAGTATCATGAACAGTTTTGTAAATGATATTTTTGAGCGTATCGCTGCCGAAGCATCGCGTTTAGCTCATTACAATAAACGTTCAACTATCACTAGTCGTGAAATCCAAACTGCTGTACGTTTACTTTTGCCTGGTGAATTAGCCAAACATGCTGTGAGCGAAGGTACCAAAGCTGTCACTAAATACACAAGTTCCAAGTAATTTGTTCAAATGATTAAAAAAAAATAGCAAAAAGGCCCTTTTCAGGGCCACAACATATAAATTAACAAAGAGATGATTTATGAGTATACGAACACAGTATATGTATGTACTAGTAGATTTGGCCATGCGTTGCTGTGACAATGGTAATACTATGATAATAAACTATTCAATATAGAGTAAGTGTGGATAATATGATACACTCGGGTAATATGGTACACATGTCTTTTTGCAAAACTATTTAGTATGAGAAAAAGAAAAAAATAAAATAAAAATCTAAAAAAAAAACCCTTTGTTCATTACTAACTTATTTATGATCATCATCAATTAATTTAATAATTAAAATTATTTTAATGTTTTTGCTAAAAATCCATTTTTGATCGATATGTTAAACATTTTTGTAGCCCTGAAAAGGGCTTATTTTATTTCTTATTTGCCACATAGTTTTTTTTTCATTTACCTGGGCTTTACTTTTTAGATGGCGCTTTCTTGGCGACTGGCTTTTTATTGACCGCGGCTTTCTTGGTTTTAACACTAGGTGTTTTTGCTTTTAACGCCTTTGCTTTATTTGGAGTCGATTTAGCTTTAGCTGGTTTGGTTTTAACAGATCCAGTCTTTTTTGCATCCTTCGCTTTGGCCTTTTCACTTTTTTTCTTCTCTGCTGTTTTCTTGCTAGCAACAGTTTTCTTCACTTTTTTCTCGCCACTTGCTTTCTTACCGCCAACTGCTGCCTTCTTCTTTAACGCCACACCATCTGCCGATTTCTTTTTGGGCTTCTTCTCAATTGATTTCACCGCTTTTGACTTCGATTTACCTTCACCGGATTTACTTGATTTATTGGCAGCCACTGATAATTTAAAAGAACCAGATGCACCCTTTCCTTTGGTTTGAATCAATTTACCACTAGTAACAGCAGATTTCAAATAACGCTTGATAAATGGTGCTAATTTTTGAGCATCACATTTGTATGTAGCACTGATGTACTTTTTAATAGCCAAAAGTGATGAGCCACCACGTTCTTTTAAATTCTTAATTGATGCATCAACCATTTGTTGAGTTGGTGGATGAGTAGGAGCGACTGAAGGCTTTTTTGGCTTAACTGCTTTTTTAGCAGCAACTTTTTTCTCAGAAATAGCAGAAGATCCGGCTACCGGAGAATTAACATTCGTAACAGCAATTGCTTCAGACATTTTCACTTTTATAAACTTTTATTTCGTATTTAATAAATACACACTTTACGCACTAATTTATAGATGAAGTAATACCTTCAAATTGCTACATCTTCTTAAATTGAGAAGCGAGGTGAAAAGATGAGTAACAAAATTGAACGACCCAGTGCAATTTGACATCTCCAACGGACAAACTTTTAAGTTTATTTAATTTACTAAAAATCAAATATTTAATTTAACAAACCATTTTATACGCAGTTTGATAGCCTAAATGTGTTGCTTTAATATTTTAATGCTCATATTTCTATACGGTATATATTTTTCATTTAAAATGAAATTTCGCTCAAACTTTGCTCTCTAAAAGTCAAAAATTCCCTCTTTAAATTTAATTTTCTCAATTATTTTTAAATCAAACCTTAAAATTATTTTAGAAATTTATAATAATTTATATTAGCAATGATCTACAGAAGTAATAAGATGTTTTCATTAAGAAATAAATATAAATAAAAAATAAAAAAATAACTTGAGGTTATCGTTAGGGCCCTTGCGCTGTTATTCATTAACTATCAAGAGTATATACGTGAAAAAGTCACATTTCAACTTAAATGAAGTAAAATAATAGTATGGAAACAAAAAGCGGTTTTATGCGATCAATTCACAATTTGCTAATGTATTGTCGGACAAACTTCTGCTCAAATCCTATATTAGTAATAATTTTATACTAAACATGCTTACCATACATATATACATCCATACATACATAGGTCCGTAGATAATGTAATTTTTATATCTACTCATATTCCATTCCAACATAATTCCTCATAAATAATATGAATGCTATATATAAGTATTTGGATATTTGATAAATACATAATATTAAATTGGAATGAATGCTAACTACAGGCAAATTAAGAATTGTGACAAAATTAATTTTAGATATGTAAAAATAACAAATTTTCGGTTAATTTATCATTATTTTGAATCTTCGTTTAATGAATATCGTGGTCCTGAAAAGGACCGTTTTGTTTTTATATTTGATAGTAAAATTGTTTAACCGCCGAATCCATACAAGGTACGTCCTTGTCTCTTCAAAGCATATACAACATCCATTGCTGTAACTGTCTTCCTTTTAGCGTGTTCAGTATAGGTAACTGCATCACGGATAACATTCTCCAAAAATACTTTTAAGACTCCACGAGTTTCTTCATATATCAAACCAGATATACGTTTTACACCTCCACGACGAGCCAAACGCCGAATAGCAGGCTTTGTGATTCCCTGGATGTTATCACGTAAAACTTTACGATGACGTTTAGCACCACCTTTACCCAAGCCTTTTCCACCTTTGCCGCGACCAGTCATTTTAAACTTTTACACTTTTAACACTTTAACACTTTTACCAGCTGAACACTGCACGCTCTATAGATTTCTGGAGAACTAACTTATTGCACGTGTATTTATACAAAAGTCAACAACTAACAATATGGCTTACCTATATACAGAAAATTTCATCTCTTTCTAACACATGAATATAGTTAAGACTCCATCCACCCTGATTATATGAACTTTTGAAACGTTTTGAAGTATTTTATTACTTATGCACAAATTATTAGTGTATGGTAAGATATATTAGTGCAGTGACTTTTCAGTTAAGGTGAGAATTAAATAAGTGCAGTGAAAAAAATGGCTCGTACAAAACAAACAGCCCGTAAATCGACTGGTGGTAAAGCACCACGCAAGCAATTGGCAACCAAAGCAGCTCGTAAAAGTGCTCCGGCAACTGGTGGTGTAAAGAAACCTCATCGTTATCGCCCCGGTACAGTGGCATTACGTGAAATTCGTCGTTACCAAAAAAGTACTGAATTATTAATCCGAAAATTGCCATTCCAACGTTTGGTTCGGGAAATTGCTCAAGATTTCAAAACAGATTTACGTTTCCAAAGTTCTGCTGTTATGGCTCTGCAGGAAGCAAGTGAAGCATATTTGGTTGGTCTATTTGAGGATACAAATTTGTGCGCCATTCATGCAAAGCGTGTCACAATTATGCCAAAAGATATTCAATTGGCCAGACGTATTCGTGGAGAACGTGCTTAATTGAATTGAAGAAGATAAATATCCAAACGGTCCTTTTCAGGACCACAATTTCTCAACGAAAGATCAAAATTTTACATATAATGATAAAAACAAAAAAAAAAATACTCAAATGGTCCTTTTTAGGACCACAATTTCTCAGCAAAAGATTAAAACTTTAAATCTAATCTAATGATATACTATATATTGTATATAGAAATTAATTTACAAATTAAATTCCGCTTATAATCCACGGAACTGTACATGTGTACCACCATCTAGTTTTTTTCGCTATTATCTACCTACTGTATTATACTGTACTCTGTCTCTGTAGATGCCTTTACTTATACATTCATGAATATGAATCTAATATTTTACTAATACATATGTAGTTTTTTTGAAAGTAATATCAACCTCTTTGAATATAAATAGTTTGTCGTCCTGAAAAGGACGGTTTTATTCTTTTTTTAGATAATATGTTAATAGTAAGACTCTCCGAGATAGAAATTTATGCTTTTTTCTCAGTCTTCTTTGGTAAAAGTACAGCTTGAATATTTGGCAAAACACCACCTTGAGCAATAGTGACTCCAGATAATAGTTTATTCAATTCTTCATCATTACGGATGGCCAATTGTAAATGACGTGGAATAATTCTTGTCTTTTTGTTATCACGGGCAGCATTACCAGCCAATTCAAGAACTTCAGCTGCCAAATATTCCATAACAGCAGCTAAATATACGGGAGCACCAGCACCAACACGTTCAGCATAATTGCCTTTGCGCAACAAACGGTGTATACGCCCGACAGGAAATTGAAGACCAGCACGATTTGAACGCGACTTTGCCTTGCCCTTCACTTTACCACCTTTACCACGACCAGACATTTTTTAATATAATTTATTTAACACACGAAAAGGAAATATGAATCACTATAAGCTTGCACAATGTACACTGCACAATTCACTCACTTTATATTAATTCTTCCAACATACTAACGCTGCTTATATACTTTTTCATTTCATAGTCAAGCTGTATTGACATGACTTCGTGACTCTTCGTGCACCTTTCGCCGACTTCTCGAATAGTTTATATGAAAAAATGTACTTTAAAGCAACTGCTTTATTGTGAGTATACAGAAGACAAGCCAACAAGATCAATCTCAAGATCATACACAGTCTAGCAGCAGACAGCAACACGAACGGACGTATACATAGTAGCGCAAACAAACGCAAACAAACGCATAACAGCTTAGCAAGGCCGTATGCCTGCTTAGCTACAAATAACTAAACAAGTACAGTGCAGTGAACATTACAGTGCAGTGAACATTACAGTGCAGTGACTAGTGATCAGTGCAGTACACAGTGATCAATTGACACTTAAAACATTGAAAGGGAAAAACATTGCGAGTTGCAATAACTCAGCAATGATTTTCCCAAACCCTGAATCCCTGAGCGAGGTCGAGCTTACCGCCCTCGTAAAAGACCTTCGTGGGTATCTGCTCAGAGTAGAGCACATACTCAGTAAGCACAACCCCATCACCACAAACCCCAACGACAACCCAAACGACAATGACAACGACGCTGCTATCCCTCCCTCTCCCGAAAACACTGAAAATGCTCAAATGAGCATCGATCCGCCCGATGACACGTTGTTCATCGAAGTCCGCCATCGGAAAAAACCCAAACGGGAAAATCCCAAACGGGAAGAACCCAAACGGGAAGAACCCAAACGGGAAATCCCAAAGCGGCGCCGCACCCCATCCCCCTCTGAAACTTCTACAATTGACGATTTTCTCTCCTCATCCTCCTCCGATGAGAGTGAGGACATAACCCCCCTAAGGAGAAAAACCCCCCTCCTATCCGAATCCTCAAGAAGGAATCGTGGGAGAAGGTAAGTTCTGGTCTGCGCAAAGCAGACATACCAATCCGATCGGCTAAGGTGGTATCCGAAGCCATCATCGTGTACCCCGAAACCGTTGACGGTTTTCGGCAACTTACCTTCGCCTTAGAAAGGCATGGGATCGCTTACACGACCAATCAGCTCCATCAGGACAAGGACCTGATTGTCGTGTTCAGAGGCGTCCTCGAATGCCTCGACGACGAAACCATCCTCAAAGAATTGAGGATGAAAAATGCAGCGGTGAAGAGTATTCATCGCATGCGCAGGGGCCCAAAAATATGGCCCCTTATAACCGTCAATCTTGACCCTTCGCACTCCTCAGCGAAGGCGATTTTTGACCTAAAGACAATCGCTGGCCTCAGCGTCAGAGTAGAGGCAAAGCGTAAGTCCAAGGTAATTCCGCAATGCCTCCGGTGCCTCAACTTCGCCCACACGGCAAACTACTGCTTCGCTCCCTGGGCCTGCGCCTTCTGCGGCCGCTCCCATGCCACGGCACACTGCTCTCTCAAAGAACAGAAAAACGCGAAGCCCACCTGCATCCACTGCAAGGGCCCACATCGCGCCACTTATCGGGGTTGCCCTAAAGCCCCCAAAAACACCAACCCGGACCTCCAAAAAAGGCCCAAAAGACTCCCAAGGCTCTCCCACAAAGAGCTACCCGCCCCCCAGCACAGACCACCCCACAACCTCAACCCCAACCACGAGCCCAAGGGCCAACTCGCTCTTACGCCGAGGTTGCCAAAAATGCAACCAAAAACATAACGCCCAATCCTGTCCCAAACATTGCTCACTTAGAGAAGCTTTTTCGGGACTTCCTGTCCACCATCTTCAGGAACTAACCGTGGCCTGATGATCCTAAACTGGAACGCCAACGGGCTTTCCACTCCCAAAAGGATCGAACTGATCCAACTAATAGAAGAAAAATCCATTGATGTCGTTTGCATCACCGAAACTCACCTAAACTCCAAAAAATCCCTTTATATCCCGAACTTCACAATCTACAGAAACGACCGCCCCGATTCCAAAGGGGGCGGCGTCGCAATCTGTGTGAAGAGCTCTATCCACCACCTAGCCGCCAACACCGGCCCCTCAACACTCGAGGCTGTAGGAATTGACGTATTCCTCAACTCAAGCAGGCACAGGATCATCACTGTGTATATCCCTCCTGACCAAAACCCTCTCAACATTTCATCCCTCTTCAACTCCTCCACCCCTACCATTATCGCAGGCGACTTCAATTCTAAATATAGGATTTGGAACCGTTCTACGAATAATGCTAACGGATTAACCCTCTGGAGAATGTCTCTCCGACACAACTTCAACATCGAAGCTCCCTCAGAACCGACCTACCACCCTACAAGTCCCAGATTCCAAGCAAGCACCTTGGACTTATTTCTCACAAAAAACGTGACCCTCAACAGAGACCCCTGGACCCTCCCTGAGCTCAGTTCAGATCACTCCCCGGTCTACCTGGAGCTCGCAAATCGCCCCCTACTTTCTCCTCGGTTAAAGACCAAAACCGATTTCCTCCACCTGAAATTCTTGCTGGAAACCTCCGCTTTCACTTGCACCCAAATCAACTCCATAGCTGAGCTTGATAAAGCGGTCGCAGATCTAACGGAGGAAATCCAAAGGTCAATAATTTCAGCCACCTCTTCAATAGAAGCTACTAGTAACCCAAATAACCTTCCCCCACGTATCCGTGCACTCATCGCCAGGAAGAACAAAATCCGCAAACTCTGGCAAAAATACAGACTTCCCCAGCTACGCCAAACTTTAAATTCTACTCAAAGGGAATTAAAGGTTCTCCTCCTCCAAAGAAGTTCTGAAGACTTCAATTCCTTTATCGCTGAAGCCGAACAGCATCCTAAAAGTTGCTGGAAGGTCATCAGATCCTTACGAAACCGCAAGCCCCACCTCCCAGCTCTAATTAAAGATGGGATCTCTTACCCACAGGACAAGGACAAAGCCAACATCTTTGCTCAATCCCTTAAAAATCAATGCTCCCCCTTTCCAAGCTCTCAAAAATTCTCTTCTTTTCACGAAGAAGTGTCAGAAACTGTCCGGAGCACAACCTTCCAGACGGTCGAGTTCCAGCCCACCTCCCCCAAGGAAGTCTCCGAGGCTATCCGCTCCCTCAAAAACCGGAAAGCTCCAGGCCACGACCGTATCGGTAATGGTGTCTTAAAAATCCTACCGCGCAAACACCTTGTTGCCCTAAACAACATCATAAATGCCATGATGCGCTTCCAATACTTTCCCCCGGCCTGGAAAGCCGCTACAGTTGTCTTTCTTCCCAAACAGGGAAAACCCCTAAGCGATCCGGAAAACCATCGCCCCATCAGCCTACTCTGCACCCTCAGCAAAGTAGCAGAAAGCATAATTCTCTCCCGACTGGAGAAATTTGTTACAGAAAAGAAAATTCTTCCCGACTTCCAACATGGGTTTCGAAAGCAACATGGCACCGCACATCAACTTCTGCGGGTCTCCGAATTTGTCGCTAACAACCTCAACAAAGGAAGACACATCCCTATGCTCCTGCTTGACTGCAAACAAGCATTCGATCGGGTCTGGCATGATGGGCTTATTTATAAGCTTATAATGCTAAACTTCCCACAGTACCTCATTGGCTTAGTCAAATCCTTCTTGTCTGACCGGGCAATCACTGCTCGGGTGAATAGTGAGCTCTCTGAAGCTCACCCGATCACGGCGGGAGTCCCTCAGGGCTCCAAACTCTCCCCAGTGCTGTTCAATATTTATTGTTACGACATCCCAACCGAGGAGAAAATCCTCACAGCTCAATATGCGGATGATGTTGCCTTCTTGTACGCCTCCCGTACAATTAATTTCAGCACATCCGCCCTCAATAAATTCATCCCCACTGTCCTCGACTGGTACTGGATGTGGAGATTTGACATCAACACAACCAAATCAGAGGCAATCTTCTTTTCACGGAGGAAACGAATTCCACCAAAAATCTTGGTAAATAGGTTCGCCATCAAATGGAGCCCTTCCGCGAAATACCTTGGTGTTGTCTTCGACAGGCGGCTAACCTGGACGAAACAAATCACAGCAGTTCGAGGTAAAGCCAGTGCCGCCTTCAGCTCATTAAAACCCTTTTTACCAATAAAAAGGTTTCCCCAAGCACCAAAAAGCGAGCTTTTAATGCCATCATTAGAAGCATCTGCTCCTACGCTATCCCTATTTGGGGCTCTGCCTCACCCAGACAACTGTCCAGGCTTCAATCCACGTACATGCGTCTACTAAGATCAGCTCTTAATTTCCCGTGGTATGTTAGAAACAAACAGATCCTAGAGGAAACAAATCTTCCTTCCATTCAATCGGCAGCTATTTCCTACGCTGCAAATCTCCGGGCGTCAGTAGCATCTCACGCAAACCCCAGCATCAACTGTCTTGCCACTCTCAGGTGCAAGAAAACCGACCGTTTCAGAAGGCCATGCATCCTAACAAATCCTTCCGCTCCCACCTAACCACAAACTCGAGCTTCGCTTATTAGCGTCAGATTCTTTTGAGGGCCACTACCGCTCACAAATGAATCTTCCTCCTTCTCCCCCAAATTATATTCTAGGTTCATAACCATATGGTTGGCAACCGGTGTGGGGGGGTTTTAGTCGGTAGGCGCATCAAGCGAATCCGACACTACCCGCCAGGGTGTCTTTAGAAGATTTCCCCCACATCTCTTCAAAAAAAAAAAAAAAAAAAAAAAAAAAATTGTGAGTATAGAATTTATTTCGAAAAGTGTTAGTGAAAAGTGAAGTGAGAAAAAAAAACATGCCTCCTAAAACTAGTGGAAAAGCAGCAAAGAAGGCTGGTAAGGCCCAAAAAAATATTACCAAAAACGATAAGAAGAAGAAGCGCAAGAGGAAGGAAAGTTATGCTATTTACATTTATAAAGTGTTGAAGCAAGTACATCCTGATACTGGTATTTCATCAAAAGCTATGAGTATCATGAACAGTTTTGTAAATGATATTTTTGAGCGTATCGCTGCCGAAGCATCGCGTTTAGCTCATTACAATAAACGTTCAACTATCACTAGTCGTGAAATCCAAACTGCTGTACGTTTACTTTTGCCTGGTGAATTAGCCAAACATGCTGTGAGCGAAGGTACCAAAGCTGTCACTAAATACACAAGTTCCAAGTAATTTGTTCAAATGATTAAAAAAAAATAGCAAAAAGGCCCTTTTCAGGGCCACAACATATAAATTAACAAAGAGATGATTTATGAGTATATGAACACAGTATATGTATGTACTAGTAGATTTGGCCATGCGTTGCTGTGACAATGGTAATACTATGATAATAAACTATTCAATATAGAGTAAGTGTGGATAATATGATACACTCGGGTAATATGGTACACATGTCTTTTTGCAAAACTATTTAGTATGGGGTAATCAGCTGTGAAATTTCAAAGAAAAAAAAATAAAATAAAAATCTAATTGTCACCCTTTGTTCATTACTAACTTATTTATGATCATCATCAATTAATTTAATAATTAAAATTATTTTAATGTTTTTGCTAAAAATCCATTTTTGATCGATATGTTAAACATTTTTGTAGCCCTGAAAAGGGCTTATTTTATTTCTTATTTGCCACATAGTTTTTTTTTTCATTTACCTGGGCTTTACTTTTTAGATGGCGCTTTCTTGGCGACTGGCTTTTTATTGACCGCGGCTTTCTTGGTTTTAACACTAGGTGTTTTTGCTTTTAACGCCTTTGCTTTATTTGGAGTCGATTTAGCTTTAGCTGGTTTGGTTTTAACAGATCCAGTCTTTTTTGCATCCTTCGCTTTGGCCTTTTCACTTTTTTTCTTCTCTGCTGTTTTCTTGCTAGCAACAGTTTTCTTCACTTTTTTCTCGCCACTTGCTTTCTTACCGCCAACTGCTGCCTTCTTCTTTAACGCCACACCATCTGCCGATTTCTTTTTGGGCTTCTTCTCAATTGATTTCACCGCTTTTGACTTCGATTTACCTTCACCGGATTTACTTGATTTATTGGCAGCCACTGATAATTTAAAAGAACCAGATGCACCCTTTCCTTTGGTTTGAATCAATTTACCACTAGTAACAGCAGATTTCAAATAACGCTTGATAAATGGTGCTAATTTTTGAGCATCACATTTGTATGTAGCACTGATGTACTTTTTAATAGCCAAAAGTGATGAGCCACCACGTTCTTTTAAATTCTTAATTGATGCATCAACCATTTGTTGAGTTGGTGGATGAGTAGGAGCGACTGAAGGCTTTTTTGGCTTAACTGCTTTTTTAGCAGCAACTTTTTTCTCAGAAATAGCAGAAGATCCGGCTACCGGAGAATTAACATTCGTAACAGCAATTGCTTCAGACATTTTCACTTTTATAAACTTTTATTTCGTATTTAATAAATACACACTTTACGCACTAATTTATAGATGAAGTAATACCTTCAAATTGCTACATCTTCTTAAATTGAGAAGCGAGGTGAAAAGATGAGTAACAAAATTGAACGACCCAGTGCAATTTAACATCTCCAACGGACAAACTTTTAAGTTTATTTAATTTACTAAAAATCAAATATTTAATTTAACAAACCATTTTATACGCAGTTTGATAGCCTAAATGTGTTGCTTTAATATTTTAATGCTCATATTTCTATACGGTATATATTTTTCATTTAAAATGAAATTTCGCTCAAACTTTGCTCTCTAAAAGTCAAAAATTCCCTCTTTAAATTTAATTTTCTCAATTATTTTTAAATCAAACCTTAAAATTATTTTAGAAATTTATAATAATTTATATTAGCAATGATCTACAGAAGTAATAAGATGTTTTCATTAAGAAATAAATATAAATAAAAAATAAAAAAATAACTTGAGGTTATCGTTAGGGCCCTTGCGCTGTTATTCATTAACTATCAAGAGTATATACGTGAAAAAGTCACATTTCAACTTAAATGAAGTAAAATAATAGTATGGAAACAAAAAGCGGTTTTATGCGATCAATTCACAATTTGCTAATGTATTGTCGGACAAACTTCTGCTCAAATCCTATATTAGTAATAATTTTATACTAAACATGCTTACCATACATATATACATCCATACATACATATGTAGGTCCGTAGATAATGTAATTTTTATATCTACTCATATTCCATTCCAACATAATTCCTCATAAATAATATGAATGCTATATATAAGTATTTGGATATTTGATAAATACATAATATTAAATTGGAATGAATGCTAACTACAGGCAAATTAAGAATTGTGACAAAATTAATTTTAGATATGTAAAAATAACAAATTTTCGGTTAATTTATCATTATTTTGAATCTTCGTTTAATGAATATCGTGGTCCTGAAAAGGACCGTTTTGTTTTTATATTTGATAGTAAAATTGTTTAACCGCCGAATCCATACAAGGTACGTCCTTGTCTCTTCAAAGCATATACAACATCCATTGCTGTAACTGTCTTCCTTTTAGCGTGTTCAGTATAGGTAACTGCATCACGGATAACATTCTCCAAAAATACTTTTAAGACTCCACGAGTTTCTTCATATATCAAACCAGATATACGTTTTACACCTCCACGACGAGCCAAACGCCGAATAGCAGGCTTTGTGATTCCCTGGATGTTATCACGTAAAACTTTACGATGACGTTTAGCACCACCTTTACCCAAGCCTTTTCCACCTTTGCCGCGACCAGTCATTTTAAACTTTTACACTTTTAACACTTTAACACTTTTACCAGCTGAACACTGCACGCTCTATAGATTTCTGGAGAACTAACTTATTGCACGTGTATTTATACAAAAGTCAACAACTAACAATATGGCTTACCTATATACAGAAAATTTCATCTCTTTCTAACACATGAATATAGTTAAGACTCCATCCACCCTGATTATATGAACTTTTGAAACGTTTTGAAGTATTTTATTACTTATGCACAAATTATTAGTGTATGGTAAGATATATTAGTGCAGTGACTTTTCAGTTAAGGTGAGAATTAAATAAGTGCAGTGAAAAAAATGGCTCGTACAAAACAAACAGCCCGTAAATCGACTGGTGGTAAAGCACCACGCAAGCAATTGGCAACCAAAGCAGCTCGTAAAAGTGCTCCGGCAACTGGTGGTGTAAAGAAACCTCATCGTTATCGCCCCGGTACAGTGGCATTACGTGAAATTCGTCGTTACCAAAAAAGTACTGAATTATTAATCCGAAAATTGCCATTCCAACGTTTGGTTCGGGAAATTGCTCAAGATTTCAAAACAGATTTACGTTTCCAAAGTTCTGCTGTTATGGCTCTGCAGGAAGCAAGTGAAGCATATTTGGTTGGTCTATTTGAGGATACAAATTTGTGCGCCATTCATGCAAAGCGTGTCACAATTATGCCAAAAGATATTCAATTGGCCAGACGTATTCGTGGAGAACGTGCTTAATTGAATTGAAGAAGATAAATATCCAAACGGTCCTTTTCAGGACCACAATTTCTCAACGAAAGATCAAAATTTTACATATAATGATAAAAACAAAAAAAAAAATACTCAAATGGTCCTTTTTAGGACCACAATTTCTCAGCAAAAGATTAAAACTTTAAATCTAATCTAATGATATACTATATATTGTATATAGAAATTAATTTACAAATTAAATTCCGCTTATAATCCACGGAACTGTACATGTGTACCACCATCTAGTTTTTTTCGCTATTATCTACCTACTGTATTATACTGTACTCTGTCTCTGTAGATGCCTTTACTTATACATTCATGAATATGAATCTAATATTTTACTAATACATATGTAGTTTTTTTGAAAGTAATATCAACCTCTTTGAATATAAATAGTTTGTCGTCCTGAAAAGGACGGTTTTATTCTTTTTTTAGATAATATGTTAATAGTAAGACTCTCCGAGATAGAAATTTATGCTTTTTTCTCAGTCTTCTTTGGTAAAAGTACAGCTTGAATATTTGGCAAAACACCACCTTGAGCAATAGTGACTCCAGATAATAGTTTATTCAATTCTTCATCATTACGGATGGCCAATTGTAAATGACGTGGAATAATTCTTGTCTTTTTGTTATCACGGGCAGCATTACCAGCCAATTCAAGAACTTCAGCTGCCAAATATTCCATAACAGCAGCTAAATATACGGGAGCACCAGCACCAACACGTTCAGCATAATTGCCTTTGCGCAACAAACGGTGTATACGCCCGACAGGAAATTGAAGACCAGCACGATTTGAACGCGACTTTGCCTTGCCCTTCACTTTACCACCTTTACCACGACCAGACATTTTTTAATATAATTTATTTAACACACGAAAAGGAAATATGAATCACTATAAGCTTGCACAATGTACACTGCACAATTCACTCACTTTATATTAATTCTTCCAACATACTAACGCTGCTTATATACTTTTTCATTTCATAGTCAAGCTGTATTGACATGACTTCGTGACTCTTCGTGCACCTTTCGCCGACTTCTCGAATAGTTTATATGAAAAAATGTACTTTAAAGCAACTGCTTTATTGTGAGTATACAGAAGACAAGCCAACAAGATCAATCTCAAGATCATACACAGTCTAGCAGCAGACAGCAACACGAACGGACGTATACATAGTAGCGCAAACAAACGCAAACAAACGCATAACAGCTTAGCAAGGCCGTATGCCTGCTTAGCTACAAATAACTAAACAAGTACAGTGCAGTGAACATTACAGTGCAGTGAACATTACAGTGCAGTGACTAGTGATCAGTGCAGTACACAGTGATCAATTGACACTTAAAACATTGAAAGGGAAAAACATTGCGAGTTGCAATAACTCAGCAATGATTTTCCCAAACCCTGAATCCCTGAGCGAGGTCGAGCTTACCGCCCTCGTAAAAGACCTTCGTGGGTATCTGCTCAGAGTAGAGCACATACTCAGTAAGCACAACCCCATCACCACAAACCCCAACGACAACCCAAACGACAATGACAACGACGCTGCTATCCCTCCCTCTCCCGAAAACACTGAAAATGCTCAAATGAGCATCGATCCGCCCGATGACACGTTGTTCATCGAAGTCCGCCATCGGAAAAAACCCAAACGGGAAAATCCCAAACGGGAAGAACCCAAACGGGAAGAACCCAAACGGGAAATCCCAAAGCGGCGCCGCACCCCATCCCCCTCTGAAACTTCTACAATTGACGATTTTCTCTCCTCATCCTCCTCCGATGAGAGTGAGGACATAACCCCCCTAAGGAGAAAAACCCCCCTCCTATCCGAATCCTCAAGAAGGAATCGTGGGAGAAGGTAAGTTCTGGTCTGCGCAAAGCAGACATACCAATCCGATCGGCTAAGGTGGTATCCGAAGCCATCATCGTGTACCCCGAAACCGTTGACGGTTTTCGGCAACTTACCTTCGCCTTAGAAAGGCATGGGATCGCTTACACGACCAATCAGCTCCATCAGGACAAGGACCTGATTGTCGTGTTCAGAGGCGTCCTCGAATGCCTCGACGACGAAACCATCCTCAAAGAATTGAGGATGAAAAATGCAGCGGTGAAGAGTATTCATCGCATGCGCAGGGGCCCAAAAATATGGCCCCTTATAACCGTCAATCTTGACCCTTCGCACTCCTCAGCGAAGGCGATTTTTGACCTAAAGACAATCGCTGGCCTCAGCGTCAGAGTAGAGGCAAAGCGTAAGTCCAAGGTAATTCCGCAATGCCTCCGGTGCCTCAACTTCGCCCACACGGCAAACTACTGCTTCGCTCCCTGGGCCTGCGCCTTCTGCGGCCGCTCCCATGCCACGGCACACTGCTCTCTCAAAGAACAGAAAAACGCGAAGCCCACCTGCATCCACTGCAAGGGCCCACATCGCGCCACTTATCGGGGTTGCCCTAAAGCCCCCAAAAACACCAACCCGGACCTCCAAAAAAGGCCCAAAAGACTCCCAAGGCTCTCCCACAAAGAGCTACCCGCCCCCAGCACAGACCACCCCACAACCTCAACCCCAACCACGAGCCCAAGGGCCAACTCGCTCTTACGCCGAGGTTGCCAAAAATGCAACCAAAAACATAACGCCCAATCCTGTCCCAAACATTGCTCACTTAGAGAAGCTTTTTCGGGACTTCCTGTCCACCATCTTCAGGAACTAACCGTGGCCTGATGATCCTAAACTGGAACGCCAACGGGCTTTCCACTCCCAAAAGGATCGAACTGATCCAACTAATAGAAGAAAAATCCATTGATGTCGTTTGCATCACCGAAACTCACCTAAACTCCAAAAAATCCCTTTATATCCCGAACTTCACAATCTACAGAAACGACCGCCCCGATTCCAAAGGGGGCGGCGTCGCAATCTGTGTGAAGAGCTCTATCCACCACCTAGCCGCCAACACCGGCCCCTCAACACTCGAGGCTGTAGGAATTGACGTATTCCTCAACTCAAGCAGGCACAGGATCATCACTGTGTATATCCCTCCTGACCAAAACCCTCTCAACATTTCATCCCTCTTCAACTCCTCCACCCCTACCATTATCGCAGGCGACTTCAATTCTAAATATAGGATTTGGAACCGTTCTACGAATAATGCTAACGGATTAACCCTCTGGAGAATGTCTCTCCGACACAACTTCAACATCGAAGCTCCCTCAGAACCGACCTACCACCCTACAAGTCCCAGATTCCAAGCAAGCACCTTGGACTTATTTCTCACAAAAAACGTGACCCTCAACAGAGACCCCTGGACCCTCCCTGAGCTCAGTTCAGATCACTCCCCGGTCTACCTGGAGCTCGCAAATCGCCCCCTACTTTCTCCTCGGTTAAAGACCAAAACCGATTTCCTCCACCTGAAATTCTTGCTGGAAACCTCCGCTTTCACTTGCACCCAAATCAACTCCATAGCTGAGCTTGATAAAGCGGTCGCAGATCTAACGGAGGAAATCCAAAGGTCAATAATTTCAGCCACCTCTTCAATAGAAGCTACTAGTAACCCAAATAACCTTCCCCCACGTATCCGTGCACTCATCGCCAGGAAGAACAAAATCCGCAAACTCTGGCAAAAATACAGACTTCCCCAGCTACGCCAAACTTTAAATTCTACTCAAAGGGAATTAAAGGTTCTCCTCCTCCAAAGAAGTTCTGAAGACTTCAATTCCTTTATCGCTGAAGCCGAACAGCATCCTAAAAGTTGCTGGAAGGTCATCAGATCCTTACGAAACCGCAAGCCCCACCTCCCAGCTCTAATTAAAGATGGGATCTCTTACCCACAGGACAAGGACAAAGCCAACATCTTTGCTCAATCCCTTAAAAATCAATGCTCCCCCTTTCCAAGCTCTCAAAAATTCTCTTCTTTTCACGAAGAAGTGTCAGAAACTGTCCGGAGCACAACCTTCCAGACGGTCGAGTTCCAGCCCACCTCCCCCAAGGAAGTCTCCGAGGCTATCCGCTCCCTCAAAAACCGGAAAGCTCCAGGCCACGACCGTATCGGTAATGGTGTCTTAAAAATCCTACCGCGCAAACACCTTGTTGCCCTAAACAACATCATAAATGCCATGATGCGCTTCCAATACTTTCCCCCGGCCTGGAAAGCCGCTACAGTTGTCTTTCTTCCCAAACAGGGAAAACCCTAAGCGATCCGGAAAACCATCGCCCCATCAGCCTACTCTGCACCCTCAGCAAAGTAGCAGAAAGCATAATTCTCTCCCGACTGGAGAAATTTGTTACAGAAAAGAAAATTCTTCCCGACTTCCAACATGGGTTTCGAAAGCAACATGGCACCGCACATCAACTTCTGCGGGTCTCCGAATTTGTCGCTAACAACCTCAACAAAGGAAGACACATCCCTATGCTCCTGCTTGACTGCAAACAAGCATTCGATCGGGTCTGGCATGATGGGCTTATTTATAAGCTTATAATGCTAAACTTCCCACAGTACCTCATTGGCTTAGTCAAATCCTTCTTGTCTGACCGGGCAATCACTGCTCGGGTGAATAGTGAGCTCTCTGAAGCTCACCCGATCACGGCGGGAGTCCCTCAGGGCTCCAAACTCTCCCCAGTGCTGTTCAATATTTATTGTTACGACATCCCAACCGAGGAGAAAATCCTCACAGCTCAATATGCGGATGATGTTGCCTTCTTGTACGCCTCCCGTACAATTAATTTCAGCACATCCGCCCTCAATAAATTCATCCCCACTGTCCTCGACTGGTACTGGATGTGGAGATTTGACATCAACACAACCAAATCAGAGGCAATCTTCTTTTCACGGAGGAAACGAATTCCACCAAAAATCTTGGTAAATAGGTTCGCCATCAAATGGAGCCCTTCCGCGAAATACCTTGGTGTTGTCTTCGACAGGCGGCTAACCTGGACGAAACAAATCACAGCAGTTCGAGGTAAAGCCAGTGCCGCCTTCAGCTCATTAAAACCCTTTTTACCAATAAAAAGGTTTCCCCAAGCACCAAAAAGCGAGCTTTTAATGCCATCATTAGAAGCATCTGCTCCTACGCCATCCCTATTTGGGGCTCTGCCTCACCCAGACAACTGTCCAGGCTTCAATCCACGTACATGCGTCTACTAAGATCAGCTCTTAATTTCCCGTGGTATGTTAGAAACAAACAGATCCTAGAGGAAACAAATCTTCCTTCCATTCAATCGGCAGCTATTTCCTACGCTGCAAATCTCCGGGCGTCAGTAGCATCTCACGCAAACCCCAGCATCAACTGTCTTGCCACTCTCAGGTGCAAGAAAACCGACCGTTTCAGAAGGCCATGCATCCTAACAAATCCTTCCGCTCCCACCTAACCACAAACTCGAGCTTCGCTTATTAGCGTCAGATTCTTTTGAGGGCCACTACCGCTCACAAATGAATCTTCCTCCTTCTCCCCCAAATTATATTCTAGGTTCATAACCATATGGTTGGCAACCGGTGTGGGGGGGTTTTAGTCGGTAGGCGCATCAAGCGAATCCGACACTACCCGCCAGGGTGTCTTTAGAAGATTTCCCCCCCACATCTCTTCAAAAAAAAAAAAAAAAAAAAAAAAAAAAATTGTGAGTATAGAATTTATTTCGAAAAGTGTTAGTGAAAAGTGAAGTGAGAAAAAAAAACATGCCTCCTAAAACTAGTGGAAAAGCAGCAAAGAAGGCTGGTAAGGCCCAAAAAAATATTACCAAAAACGATAAGAAGAAGAAGCGCAAGAGGAAGGAAAGTTATGCTATTTACATTTATAAAGTGTTGAAGCAAGTACATCCTGATACTGGTATTTCATCAAAAGCTATGAGTATCATGAACAGTTTTGTAAATGATATTTTTGAGCGTATCGCTGCCGAAGCATCGCGTTTAGCTCATTACAATAAACGTTCAACTATCACTAGTCGTGAAATCCAAACTGCTGTACGTTTACTTTTGCCTGGTGAATTAGCCAAACATGCTGTGAGCGAAGGTACCAAAGCTGTCACTAAATACACAAGTTCCAAGTAATTTGTTCAAATGATTAAAAAAAAAATAGCAAAAAGGCCCTTTTCAGGGCCACAACATATAAATTAACAAAGAGATGATTTATGAGTATACGAACACAGTATATGTATGTACTAGTAGATTTGGCCATGCGTTGCTGTGACAATGGTAATACTATGATAATAAACTATTCAATATAGAGTAAGTGTGGATAATATGATACACTCGGGTAATATGGTACACATGTCTTTTTGCAAAACTATTTAGTATGAGAAAAAGAAAAAAATAAAATAAAAATCTAAAAAAAAAAACCCTTTGTTCATTACTAACTTATTTATGATCATCATCAATTAATTTAATAATTAAAATTATTTTAATGTTTTTGCTAAAAATCCATTTTTGATCGATATGTTAAACATTTTTGTAGCCCTGAAAAGGGCTTATTTTATTTCTTATTTGCCACATAGTTTTTTTTTCATTTACCTGGGCTTTACTTTTTAGATGGCGCTTTCTTGGCGACTGGCTTTTTATTGACCGCGGCTTTCTTGGTTTTAACACTAGGTGTTTTTGCTTTTAACGCCTTTGCTTTATTTGGAGTCGATTTAGCTTTAGCTGGTTTGGTTTTAACAGATCCAGTCTTTTTTGCATCCTTCGCTTTGGCCTTTTCACTTTTTTTCTTCTCTGCTGTTTTCTTGCTAGCAACAGTTTTCTTCACTTTTTTCTCGCCACTTGCTTTCTTACCGCCAACTGCTGCCTTCTTCTTTAACGCCACACCATCTGCCGATTTCTTTTTGGGCTTCTTCTCAATTGATTTCACCGCTTTTGACTTCGATTTACCTTCACCGGATTTACTTGATTTATTGGCAGCCACTGATAATTTAAAAGAACCAGATGCACCCTTTCCTTTGGTTTGAATCAATTTACCACTAGTAACAGCAGATTTCAAATAACGCTTGATAAATGGTGCTAATTTTTGAGCATCACATTTGTATGTAGCACTGATGTACTTTTTAATAGCCAAAAGTGATGAGCCACCACGTTCTTTTAAATTCTTAATTGATGCATCAACCATTTGTTGAGTTGGTGGATGAGTAGGAGCGACTGAAGGCTTTTTTGGCTTAACTGCTTTTTTAGCAGCAACTTTTTTCTCAGAAATAGCAGAAGATCCGGCTACCGGAGAATTAACATTCGTAACAGCAATTGCTTCAGACATTTTCACTTTTATAAACTTTTATTTCGTATTTAATAAATACACACTTTACGCACTAATTTATAGATGAAGTAATACCTTCAAATTGCTACATCTTCTTAAATTGAGAAGCGAGGTGAAAAGATGAGTAACAAAATTGAACGACCCAGTGCAATTTAACATCTCCAACGGACAAACTTTTAAGTTTATTTAATTTACTAAAAATCAAATATTTAATTTAACAAACCATTTTATACGCAGTTTGATAGCCTAAATGTGTTGCTTTAATATTTTAATGCTCATATTTCTATACGGTATATATTTTTCATTTAAAATGAAATTTCGCTCAAACTTTGCTCTCTAAAAGTCAAAAATTCCCTCTTTAAATTTAATTTTCTCAATTATTTTTAAATCAAACCTTAAAATTATTTTAGAAATTTATAATAATTTATATTAGCAATGATCTACAGAAGTAATAAGATGTTTTCATTAAGAAATAAATATAAATAAAAAATAAAAAAATAACTTGAGGTTATCGTTAGGGCCCTTGCGCTGTTATTCATTAACTATCAAGAGTATATACGTGAAAAAGTCACATTTCAACTTAAATGAAGTAAAATAATAGTATGGAAACAAAAAGCGGTTTTATGCGATCAATTCACAATTTGCTAATGTATTGTCGGACAAACTTCTGCTCAAATCCTATATTAGTAATAATTTTATACTAAACATGCTTACCATACATATATACATCCATACATACATAGGTCCGTAGATAATGTAATTTTTATATCTACTCATATTCCATTCCAACATAATTCCTCATAAATAATATGAATGCTATATATAAGTATTTGGATATTTGATAAATACATAATATTAAATTGGAATGAATGCTAACTACAGGCAAATTAAGAATTGTGACAAAATTAATTTTAGATATGTAAAAATAACAAATTTTCGGTTAATTTATCATTATTTTGAATCTTCGTTTAATGAATATCGTGGTCCTGAAAAGGACCGTTTTGTTTTTATATTTGATAGTAAAATTGTTTAACCGCCGAATCCATACAAGGTACGTCCTTGTCTCTTCAAAGCATATACAACATCCATTGCTGTAACTGTCTTCCTTTTAGCGTGTTCAGTATAGGTAACTGCATCACGGATAACATTCTCCAAAAATACTTTTAAGACTCCACGAGTTTCTTCATATATCAAACCAGATATACGTTTTACACCTCCACGACGAGCCAAACGCCGAATAGCAGGCTTTGTGATTCCCTGGATGTTATCACGTAAAACTTTACGATGACGTTTAGCACCACCTTTACCCAAGCCTTTTCCACCTTTGCCGCGACCAGTCATTTTAAACTTTTACACTTTTAACACTTTAACACTTTTACCAGCTGAACACTGCACGCTCTATAGATTTCTGGAGAACTAACTTATTGCACGTGTATTTATACAAAAGTCAACAACTAACAATATGGCTTACCTATATACAGAAAATTTCATCTCTTTCTAACACATGAATATAGTTAAGACTCCATCCACCCTGATTATATGAACTTTTGAAACGTTTTGAAGTATTTTATTACTTATGCACAAATTATTAGTGTATGGTAAGATATATTAGTGCAGTGACTTTTCAGTTAAGGTGAGAATTAAATAAGTGCAGTGAAAAAAATGGCTCGTACAAAACAAACAGCCCGTAAATCGACTGGTGGTAAAGCACCACGCAAGCAATTGGCAACCAAAGCAGCTCGTAAAAGTGCTCCGGCAACTGGTGGTGTAAAGAAACCTCATCGTTATCGCCCCGGTACAGTGGCATTACGTGAAATTCGTCGTTACCAAAAAAGTACTGAATTATTAATCCGAAAATTGCCATTCCAACGTTTGGTTCGGGAAATTGCTCAAGATTTCAAAACAGATTTACGTTTCCAAAGTTCTGCTGTTATGGCTCTGCAGGAAGCAAGTGAAGCATATTTGGTTGGTCTATTTGAGGATACAAATTTGTGCGCCATTCATGCAAAGCGTGTCACAATTATGCCAAAAGATATTCAATTGGCCAGACGTATTCGTGGAGAACGTGCTTAATTGAATTGAAGAAGATAAATATCAAAACGGTCCTTTTCAGGACCACAATTTCTCAACGAAAGATCAAAATTTTACATATAATGATAAAAACAAAAAAAAAATACTCAAATGGTCCTTTTTAGGACCACAATTTCTCAGCAAAAGATTAAAACTTTAAATCTAATCTAATGATATACTATATATTGTATATAGAAATTAATTTACAAATTAAATTCCGCTTATAATCCACGGAACTGTACATGTGTACCACCATCTAGTTTTTTTCGCTATTATCTACCTACTGTATTATACTGTACTCTGTCTCTGTAGATGCCTTTACTTATACATTCATGAATATGAATCTAATATTTTACTAATACATATGTAGTTTTTTTGAAAGTAATATCAACCTCTTTGAATATAAATAGTTTGTCGTCCTGAAAAGGACGGTTTTATTCTTTTTTTAGATAATATGTTAATAGTAAGACTCTCCGAGATAGAAATTTATGCTTTTTTCTCAGTCTTCTTTGGTAAAAGTACAGCTTGAATATTTGGCAAAACACCACCTTGAGCAATAGTGACTCCAGATAATAGTTTATTCAATTCTTCATCATTACGGATGGCCAATTGTAAATGACGTGGAATAATTCTTGTCTTTTTGTTATCACGGGCAGCATTACCAGCCAATTCAAGAACTTCAGCTGCCAAATATTCCATAACAGCAGCTAAATATACGGGAGCACCAGCACCAACACGTTCAGCATAATTGCCTTTGCGCAACAAACGGTGTATACGCCCGACAGGAAATTGAAGACCAGCACGATTTGAACGCGACTTTGCCTTGCCCTTCACTTTACCACCTTTACCACGACCAGACATTTTTTAATATAATTTATTTAACACACGAAAAGGAAATATGAATCACTATAAGCTTGCACAATGTACACTGCACAATTCACTCACTTTATATTAATTCTTCCAACATACTAACGCTGCTTATATACTTTTTCATTTCATAGTCAAGCTGTATTGACATGACTTCGTGACTCTTCGTGCACCTTTCGCCGACTTCTCGAATAGTTTATATGAAAAAATGTACTTTAAAGCAACTGCTTTATTGTGAGTATAGAATTTATTTCGAAAAGTGTTAGTGAAAAGTGAAGTGAGAAAAAAAAAACATGCCTCCTAAAACTAGTGGAAAAGCAGCAAAGAAGGCTGGTAAGGCCCAAAAAAATATTACCAAAAACGATAAGAAGAAGAAGCGCAAGAGGAAGGAAAGTTATGCTATTTACATTTATAAAGTGTTGAAGCAAGTACATCCTGATACTGGTATTTCATCAAAAGCTATGAGTATCATGAACAGTTTTGTAAATGATATTTTTGAGCGTATCGCTGCCGAAGCATCGCGTTTAGCTCATTACAATAAACGTTCAACTATCACTAGTCGTGAAATCCAAACTGCTGTACGTTTACTTTTGCCTGGTGAATTAGCCAAACATGCTGTGAGCGAAGGTACCAAAGCTGTCACTAAATACACAAGTTCCAAGTAATTTGTTCAAATGATTAAAAAAAAAATAGCAAAAAGGCCCTTTTCAGGGCCACAACATATAAATTAACAAAGAGATGATTTATGAGTATACGAACACAGTATATGTATGTACTAGTAGATTTGGCCATGCGTTGCTGTGACAATGGTAATACTATGATAATAAACTATTCAATATAGAGTAAGTGTGGATAATATGATACACTCGGGTAATATGGTACACATGTCTTTTTGCAAAACTATTTAGTATGAGAAATAAGAAAAAAAAATAAAATAAAAATCTAAAAAAAAAACCCTTTGTTCATTACTAACTTATTTATGATCATCATCAATTAATTTAATAATTAAAATTATTTTAATGTTTTTGCTAAAAATCCATTTTTGATCGATATGTTAAACATTTTTGTAGCCCTGAAAAGGGCTTATTTTATTTCTTATTTGCCACATAGTTTTTTTTTCATTTACCTGGGCTTTACTTTTTAGATGGCGCTTTCTTGGCGACTGGCTTTTTATTGACCGCGGCTTTCTTGGTTTTAACACTAGGTGTTTTTGCTTTTAACGCCTTTGCTTTATTTGGAGTCGATTTAGCTTTAGCTGGTTTGGTTTTAACAGATCCAGTCTTTTTTGCATCCTTCGCTTTGGCCTTTTCACTTTTTTTCTTCTCTGCTGTTTTCTTGCTAGCAACAGTTTTCTTCACTTTTTTCTCGCCACTTGCTTTCTTACCGCCAACTGCTGCCTTCTTCTTTAACGCCACACCATCTGCCGATTTCTTTTTGGGCTTCTTCTCAATTGATTTCACCGCTTTTGACTTCGATTTACCTTCACCGGATTTACTTGATTTATTGGCAGCCACTGATAATTTAAAAGAACCAGATGCACCCTTTCCTTTGGTTTGAATCAATTTACCACTAGTAACAGCAGATTTCAAATAACGCTTGATAAATGGTGCTAATTTTTGAGCATCACATTTGTATGTAGCACTGATGTACTTTTTAATAGCCAAAAGTGATGAGCCACCACGTTCTTTTAAATTCTTAATTGATGCATCAACCATTTGTTGAGTTGGTGGATGAGTAGGAGCGACTGAAGGCTTTTTTGGCTTAACTGCTTTTTTAGCAGCAACTTTTTTCTCAGAAATAGCAGAAGATCCGGCTACCGGAGAATTAACATTCGTAACAGCAATTGCTTCAGACATTTTCACTTTTATAAACTTTTATTTCGTATTTAATAAATACACACTTTACGCACTAATTTATAGATGAAGTAATACCTTCAAATTGCTACATCTTCTTAAATTGAGAAGCGAGGTGAAAAGATGAGTAACAAAATTGAACGACCCAGTGCAATTTAACATCTCCAACGGACAAACTTTTAAGTTTATTTAATTTACTAAAAATCAAATATTTAATTTAACAAACCATTTTATACGCAGTTTGATAGCCTAAATGTGTTGCTTTAATATTTTAATGCTCATATTTCTATACGGTATATATTTTTCATTTAAAATGAAATTTCGCTCAAACTTTGCTCTCTAAAAGTCAAAAATTCCCTCTTTAAATTTAATTTTCTCAATTATTTTTAAATCAAACCTTAAAATTATTTTAGAAATTTATAATAATTTATATTAGCAATGATCTACAGAAGTAATAAGATGTTTTCATTAAGAAATAAATATAAATAAAAAATAAAAAAATAACTTGAGGTTATCGTTAGGGCCCTTGCGCTGTTATTCATTAACTATCAAGAGTATATACGTGAAAAAGTCACATTTCAACTTAAATGAAGTAAAATAATAGTATGGAAACAAAAAGCGGTTTTATGCGATCAATTCACAATTTGCTAATGTATTGTCGGACAAACTTCTGCTCAAATCCTATATTAGTAATAATTTTATACTAAACATGCTTACCATACATATATACATCCATACATACATAGGTCCGTAGATAATGTAATTTTTATATCTACTCATATTCCATTCCAACATAATTCCTCATAAATAATATGAATGCTATATATAAGTATTTGGATATTTGATAAATACATAATATTAAATTGGAATGAATGCTAACTACAGGCAAATTAAGAATTGTGACAAAATTAATTTTAGATATGTAAAAATAACAAATTTTCGGTTAATTTATCATTATTTTGAATCTTCGTTTAATGAATATCGTGGTCCTGAAAAGGACCGTTTTGTTTTTATATTTGATAGTAAAATTGTTTAACCGCCGAATCCATACAAGGTACGTCCTTGTCTCTTCAAAGCATATACAACATCCATTGCTGTAACTGTCTTCCTTTTAGCGTGTTCAGTATAGGTAACTGCATCACGGATAACATTCTCCAAAAATACTTTTAAGACTCCACGAGTTTCTTCATATATCAAACCAGATATACGTTTTACACCTCCACGACGAGCCAAACGCCGAATAGCAGGCTTTGTGATTCCCTGGATGTTATCACGTAAAACTTTACGATGACGTTTAGCACCACCTTTACCCAAGCCTTTTCCACCTTTGCCGCGACCAGTCATTTTAAACTTTTACACTTTTAACACTTTAACACTTTTACCAGCTGAACACTGCACGCTCTATAGATTTCTGGAGAACTAACTTATTGCACGTGTATTTATACAAAAGTCAACAACTAACAATATGGCTTACCTATATACAGAAAATTTCATCTCTTTCTAACACATGAATATAGTTAAGACTCCATCCACCCTGATTATATGAACTTTTGAAACGTTTTGAAGTATTTTATTACTTATGCACAAATTATTAGTGTATGGTAAGATATATTAGTGCAGTGACTTTTCAGTTAAGGTGAGAATTAAATAAGTGCAGTGAAAAAAATGGCTCGTACAAAACAAACAGCCCGTAAATCGACTGGTGGTAAAGCACCACGCAAGCAATTGGCAACCAAAGCAGCTCGTAAAAGTGCTCCGGCAACTGGTGGTGTAAAGAAACCTCATCGTTATCGCCCCGGTACAGTGGCATTACGTGAAATTCGTCGTTACCAAAAAAGTACTGAATTATTAATCCGAAAATTGCCATTCCAACGTTTGGTTCGGGAAATTGCTCAAGATTTCAAAACAGATTTACGTTTCCAAAGTTCTGCTGTTATGGCTCTGCAGGAAGCAAGTGAAGCATATTTGGTTGGTCTATTTGAGGATACAAATTTGTGCGCCATTCATGCAAAGCGTGTCACAATTATGCCAAAAGATATTCAATTGGCCAGACGTATTCGTGGAGAACGTGCTTAATTGAATTGAAGAAGATAAATATCCAAACGGTCCTTTTCAGGACCACAATTTCTCAACGAAAGATCAAAATTTTACATATAATGATAAAAACAAAAAAAAAATACTCAAATGGTCCTTTTTAGGACCACAATTTCTCAGCAAAAGATTAAAACTTTAAATCTAATCTAATGATATACTATATATTGTATATAGAAATTAATTTACAAATTAAATTCCGCTTATAATCCACGGAACTGTACATGTGTACCACCATCTAGTTTTTTTCGCTATTATCTACCTACTGTATTATACTGTACTCTGTCTCTGTAGATGCCTTTACTTATACATTCATGAATATGAATCTAATATTTTACTAATACATATGTAGTTTTTTTGAAAGTAATATCAACCTCTTTGAATATAAATAGTTTGTCGTCCTGAAAAGGACGGTTTTATTCTTTTTTTAGATAATATGTTAATAGTAAGACTCTCCGAGATAGAAATTTATGCTTTTTTCTCAGTCTTCTTTGGTAAAAGTACAGCTTGAATATTTGGCAAAACACCACCTTGAGCAATAGTGACTCCAGATAATAGTTTATTCAATTCTTCATCATTACGGATGGCCAATTGTAAATGACGTGGAATAATTCTTGTCTTTTTGTTATCACGGGCAGCATTACCAGCCAATTCAAGAACTTCAGCTGCCAAATATTCCATAACAGCAGCTAAATATACGGGAGCACCAGCACCAACACGTTCAGCATAATTGCCTTTGCGCAACAAACGGTGTATACGCCCGACAGGAAATTGAAGACCAGCACGATTTGAACGCGACTTTGCCTTGCCCTTCACTTTACCACCTTTACCACGACCAGACATTTTTTAATATAATTTATTTAACACACGAAAAGGAAATATGAATCACTATAAGCTTGCACAATGTACACTGCACAATTCACTCACTTTATATTAATTCTTCCAACATACTAACGCTGCTTATATACTTTTTCATTTCATAGTCAAGCTGTATTGACATGACTTCGTGACTCTTCGTGCACCTTTCGCCGACTTCTCGAATAGTTTATATGAAAAAATGTACTTTAAAGCAACTGCTTTATTGTGAGTATAGAATTTATTTCGAAAAGTGTTAGTGAAAAGTGAAGTGAGAAAAAAAAAACATGCCTCCTAAAACTAGTGGAAAAGCAGCAAAGAAGGCTGGTAAGGCCCAAAAAAATATTACCAAAAACGATAAGAAGAAGAAGCGCAAGAGGAAGGAAAGTTATGCTATTTACATTTATAAAGTGTTGAAGCAAGTACATCCTGATACTGGTATTTCATCAAAAGCTATGAGTATCATGAACAGTTTTGTAAATGATATTTTTGAGCGTATCGCTGCCGAAGCATCGCGTTTAGCTCATTACAATAAACGTTCAACTATCACTAGTCGTGAAATCCAAACTGCTGTACGTTTACTTTTGCCTGGTGAATTAGCCAAACATGCTGTGAGCGAAGGTACCAAAGCTGTCACTAAATACACAAGTTCCAAGTAATTTGTTCAAATGATTAAAAAAAAATAGCAAAAAGGCCCTTTTCAGGGCCACAACATATAAATTAACAAAGAGATGATTTATGAGTATACGAACACAGTATATGTATGTACTAGTAGATTTGGCCATGCGTTGCTGTGACAATGGTAATACTATGATAATAAACTATTCAATATAGAGTAAGTGTGGATAATATGATACACTCGGGTAATATGGTACACATGTCTTTTTGCAAAACTATTTAGTATGGGTAATCAGCTGAAATTTCAAAGAAAAAAATAAAATAAAAATCTAAAAAAAAAACCCTTTGTTCATTACTAACTTATTTATGATCATCATCAATTAATTTAATAATTAAAATTATTTTAATGTTTTTGCTAAAAATCCATTTTTGATCGATATGTTAAACATTTTTGTAGCCCTGAAAAGGGCTTATTTTATTTCTTATTTGCCACATAGTTTTTTTTTTCATTTACCTGGGCTTTACTTTTTAGATGGCGCTTTCTTGGCGACTGGCTTTTTATTGACCGCGGCTTTCTTGGTTTTAACACTAGGTGTTTTTGCTTTTAACGCCTTTGCTTTATTTGGAGTCGATTTAGCTTTAGCTGGTTTGGTTTTAACAGATCCAGTCTTTTTTGCATCCTTCGCTTTGGCCTTTTCACTTTTTTTCTTCTCTGCTGTTTTCTTGCTAGCAACAGTTTTCTTCACTTTTTTCTCGCCACTTGCTTTCTTACCGCCAACTGCTGCCTTCTTCTTTAACGCCACACCATCTGCCGATTTCTTTTTGGGCTTCTTCTCAATTGATTTCACCGCTTTTGACTTCGATTTACCTTCACCGGATTTACTTGATTTATTGGCAGCCACTGATAATTTAAAAGAACCAGATGCACCCTTTCCTTTGGTTTGAATCAATTTACCACTAGTAACAGCAGATTTCAAATAACGCTTGATAAATGGTGCTAATTTTTGAGCATCACATTTGTATGTAGCACTGATGTACTTTTTAATAGCCAAAAGTGATGAGCCACCACGTTCTTTTAAATTCTTAATTGATGCATCAACCATTTGTTGAGTTGGTGGATGAGTAGGAGCGACTGAAGGCTTTTTTGGCTTAACTGCTTTTTTAGCAGCAACTTTTTCTCAGAAATAGCAGAAGATCCGGCTACCGGAGAATTAACATTCGTAACAGCAATTGCTTCAGACATTTTCACTTTCTTACCGCCAACTGCTGCCTTCTTCTTTAACGCCACACCATCTGCCGATTTCTTTTTGGGCTTCTTCTCAATTGATTTCACCGCTTTTGACTTCGATTTACCTTCACCGGATTTACTTGATTTATTGGCAGCCACTGATAATTTAAAAGAACCAGATGCACCCTTTCCTTTGGTTTGAATCAATTTACCACTAGTAACAGCAGATTTCAAATAACGCTTGATAAATGGTGCTAATTTTTGAGCATCACATTTGTATGTAGCACTGATGTACTTTTTAATAGCCAAAAGTGATGAGCCACCACGTTCTTTTAAATTCTTAATTGATGCATCAACCATTTGTTGAGTTGGTGGATGAGTAGGAGCGACTGAAGGCTTTTTTGGCTTAACTGCTTTTTTAGCAGCAACTTTTTTCTCAGAAATAGCAGAAGATCCGGCTACCGGAGAATTAACATTCGTAACAGCAATTGCTTCAGACATTTTCACTTTTATAAACTTTTATTTCGTATTTAATAAATACACACTTTACGCACTAATTTATAGATGAAGTAATACCTTCAAATTGCTACATCTTCTTAAATTGAGAAGCGAGGTGAAAAGATGAGTAACAAAATTGAACGACCCAGTGCAATTTAACATCTCCAACGGACAAACTTTTAAGTTTATTTAATTTACTAAAAATCAAATATTTAATTTAACAAACCATTTTATACGCAGTTTGATAGCCTAAATGTGTTGCTTTAATATTTTAATGCTCATATTTCTATACGGTATATATTTTTCATTTAAAATGAAATTTCGCTCAAACTTTGCTCTCTAAAAGTCAAAAATTCCCTCTTTAAATTTAATTTTCTCAATTATTTTTAAATCAAACCTTAAAATTATTTTAGAAATTTATAATAATTTATATTAGCAATGATCTACAGAAGTAATAAGATGTTTTCATTAAGAAATAAATATAAATAAAAAATAAAAAAATAACTTGAGGTTATCGTTAGGGCCCTTGCGCTGTTATTCATTAACTATCAAGAGTATATACGTGAAAAAGTCACATTTCAACTTAAATGAAGTAAAATAATAGTATGGAAACAAAAAGCGGTTTTATGCGATCAATTCACAATTTGCTAATGTATTGTCGGACAAACTTCTGCTCAAATCCTATATTAGTAATAATTTTATACTAAACATGCTTACCATACATATATACATCCATACATACATAGGTCCGTAGATAATGTAATTTTTATATCTACTCATATTCCATTCCAACATAATTCCTCATAAATAATATGAATGCTATATATAAGTATTTGGATATTTGATAAATACATAATATTAAATTGGAATGAATGCTAACTACAGGCAAATTAAGAATTGTGACAAAATTAATTTTAGATATGTAAAAATAACAAATTTTCGGTTAATTTATCATTATTTTGAATCTTCGTTTAATGAATATCGTGGTCCTGAAAAGGACCGTTTTGTTTTTATATTTGATAGTAAAATTGTTTAACCGCCGAATCCATACAAGGTACGTCCTTGTCTCTTCAAAGCATATACAACATCCATTGCTGTAACTGTCTTCCTTTTAGCGTGTTCAGTATAGGTAACTGCATCACGGATAACATTCTCCAAAAATACTTTTAAGACTCCACGAGTTTCTTCATATATCAAACCAGATATACGTTTTACACCTCCACGACGAGCCAAACGCCGAATAGCAGGCTTTGTGATTCCCTGGATGTTATCACGTAAAACTTTACGATGACGTTTAGCACCACCTTTACCCAAGCCTTTTCCACCTTTGCCGCGACCAGTCATTTTAAACTTTTACACTTTTAACACTTTAACACTTTTACCAGCTGAACACTGCACGCTCTATAGATTTCTGGAGAACTAACTTATTGCACGTGTATTTATACAAAAGTCAACAACTAACAATATGGCTTACCTATATACAGAAAATTTCATCTCTTTCTAACACATGAATATAGTTAAGACTCCATCCACCCTGATTATATGAACTTTTGAAACGTTTTGAAGTATTTTATTACTTATGCACAAATTATTAGTGTATGGTAAGATATATTAGTGCAGTGACTTTTCAGTTAAGGTGAGAATTAAATAAGTGCAGTGAAAAAAATGGCTCGTACAAAACAAACAGCCCGTAAATCGACTGGTGGTAAAGCACCACGCAAGCAATTGGCAACCAAAGCAGCTCGTAAAAGTGCTCCGGCAACTGGTGGTGTAAAGAAACCTCATCGTTATCGCCCCGGTACAGTGGCATTACGTGAAATTCGTCGTTACCAAAAAAGTACTGAATTATTAATCCGAAAATTGCCATTCCAACGTTTGGTTCGGGAAATTGCTCAAGATTTCAAAACAGATTTACGTTTCCAAAGTTCTGCTGTTATGGCTCTGCAGGAAGCAAGTGAAGCATATTTGGTTGGTCTATTTGAGGATACAAATTTGTGCGCCATTCATGCAAAGCGTGTCACAATTATGCCAAAAGATATTCAATTGGCCAGACGTATTCGTGGAGAACGTGCTTAATTGAATTGAAGAAGATAAATATCCAAACGGTCCTTTTCAGGACCACAATTTCTCAACGAAAGATCAAAATTTTACATATAATGATAAAAACAAAAAAAAAAATACTCAAATGGTCCTTTTTAGGACCACAATTTCTCAGCAAAAGATTAAAACTTTAAATCTAATCTAATGATATACTATATATTGTATATAGAAATTAATTTACAAATTAAATTCCGCTTATAATCCACGGAACTGTACATGTGTACCACCATCTAGTTTTTTTCGCTATTATCTACCTACTGTATTATACTGTACTCTGTCTCTGTAGATGCCTTTACTTATACATTCATGAATATGAATCTAATATTTTACTAATACATATGTAGTTTTTTTGAAAGTAATATCAACCTCTTTGAATATAAATAGTTTGTCGTCCTGAAAAGGACGGTTTTATTCTTTTTTTAGATAATATGTTAATAGTAAGACTCTCCGAGATAGAAATTTATGCTTTTTTCTCAGTCTTCTTTGGTAAAAGTACAGCTTGAATATTTGGCAAAACACCACCTTGAGCAATAGTGACTCCAGATAATAGTTTATTCAATTCTTCATCATTACGGATGGCCAATTGTAAATGACGTGGAATAATTCTTGTCTTTTTGTTATCACGGGCAGCATTACCAGCCAATTCAAGAACTTCAGCTGCCAAATATTCCATAACAGCAGCTAAATATACGGGAGCACCAGCACCAACACGTTCAGCATAATTGCCTTTGCGCAACAAACGGTGTATACGCCCGACAGGAAATTGAAGACCAGCACGATTTGAACGCGACTTTGCCTTGCCCTTCACTTTACCACCTTTACCACGACCAGACATTTTTTAATATAATTTATTTAACACACGAAAAGGAAATATGAATCACTATAAGCTTGCACAATGTACACTGCACAATTCACTCACTTTATATTAATTCTTCCAACATACTAACGCTGCTTATATACTTTTTCATTTCATAGTCAAGCTGTATTGACATGACTTCGTGACTCTTCGTGCACCTTTCGCCGACTTCTCGAATAGTTTATATGAAAAAATGTACTTTAAAGCAACTGCTTTATTGTGAGTATAGAATTTATTTCGAAAAGTGTTAGTGAAAAGTGAAGTGAGAAAAAAAAAACATGCCTCCTAAAACTAGTGGAAAAGCAGCAAAGAAGGCTGGTAAGGCCCAAAAAAATATTACCAAAAACGATAAGAAGAAGAAGCGCAAGAGGAAGGAAAGTTATGCTATTTACATTTATAAAGTGTTGAAGCAAGTACATCCTGATACTGGTATTTCATCAAAAGCTATGAGTATCATGAACAGTTTTGTAAATGATATTTTTGAGCGTATCGCTGCCGAAGCATCGCGTTTAGCTCATTACAATAAACGTTCAACTATCACTAGTCGTGAAATCCAAACTGCTGTACGTTTACTTTTGCCTGGTGAATTAGCCAAACATGCTGTGAGCGAAGGTACCAAAGCTGTCACTAAATACACAAGTTCCAAGTAATTTGTTCAAATGATTAAAAAAAAAATAGCAAAAAGGCCCTTTTCAGGGCCACAACATATAAATTAACAAAGAGATGATTTATGAGTATACGAACACAGTATATGTATGTACTAGTAGATTTGGCCATGCGTTGCTGTGACAATGGTAATACTATGATAATAAACTATTCAATATAGAGTAAGTGTGGATAATATGATACACTCGGGTAATATGGTACACATGTCTTTTTGCAAAACTATTTAGTATGGGGTAATCAGCTGTGAAATTTCAAAGAAAAGAAAAAATAAAATAAAAATCTAAAAAAAAAACCCTTTGTTCATTACTAACTTATTTATGATCATCATCAATTAATTTAATAATTAAAATTATTTTAATGTTTTTGCTAAAAATCCATTTTTGATCGATATGTTAAACATTTTTGTAGCCCTGAAAAGGGCTTATTTTATTTCTTATTTGCCACATAGTTTTTTTTTCATTTACCTGGGCTTTACTTTTTAGATGGCGCTTTCTTGGCGACTGGCTTTTTATTGACCGCGGCTTTCTTGGTTTTAACACTAGGTGTTTTTGCTTTTAACGCCTTTGCTTTATTTGGAGTCGATTTAGCTTTAGCTGGTTTGGTTTTAACAGATCCAGTCTTTTTTGCATCCTTCGCTTTGGCCTTTTCACTTTTTTTCTTCTCTGCTGTTTTCTTGCTAGCAACAGTTTTCTTCACTTTTTCTCGCCACTTGCTTTCTTACCGCCAACTGCTGCCTTCTTCTTTAACGCCACACCATCTGCCGATTTCTTTTTGGGCTTCTTCTCAATTGATTTCACCGCTTTTGACTTCGATTTACCTTCACCGGATTTACTTGATTTATTGGCAGCCACTGATAATTTAAAAGAACCAGATGCACCCTTTCCTTTGGTTTGAATCAATTTACCACTAGTAACAGCAGATTTCAAATAACGCTTGATAAATGGTGCTAATTTTTGAGCATCACATTTGTATGTAGCACTGATGTACTTTTTAATAGCCAAAAGTGATGAGCCACCACGTTCTTTTAAATTCTTAATTGATGCATCAACCATTTGTTGAGTTGGTGGATGAGTAGGAGCGACTGAAGGCTTTTTTGGCTTAACTGCTTTTTTAGCAGCAACTTTTTCTCAGAAATAGCAGAAGATCCGGCTACCGGAGAATTAACATTCGTAACAGCAATTGCTTCAGACATTTTCACTTTTATAAACTTTTATTTCGTATTTAATAAATACACACTTTACGCACTAATTTATAGATGAAGTAATACCTTCAAATTGCTACATCTTCTTAAATTGAGAAGCGAGGTGAAAAGATGAGTAACAAAATTGAACGACCCAGTGCAATTTAACATCTCCAACGGACAAACTTTTAAGTTTATTTAATTTACTAAAAATCAAATATTTAATTTAACAAACCATTTTATACGCAGTTTGATAGCCTAAATGTGTTGCTTTAATATTTTAATGCTCATATTTCTATACGGTATATATTTTTCATTTAAAATGAAATTTCGCTCAAACTTTGCTCTCTAAAAGTCAAAAATTCCCTCTTTAAATTTAATTTTCTCAATTATTTTTAAATCAAACCTTAAAATTATTTTAGAAATTTATAATAATTTATATTAGCAATGATCTACAGAAGTAATAAGATGTTTTCATTAAGAAATAAATATAAATAAAAAATAAAAAAATAACTTGAGGTTATCGTTAGGGCCCTTGCGCTGTTATTCATTAACTATCAAGAGTATATACGTGAAAAAGTCACATTTCAACTTAAATGAAGTAAAATAATAGTATGGAAACAAAAAGCGGTTTTATGCGATCAATTCACAATTTGCTAATGTATTGTCGGACAAACTTCTGCTCAAATCCTATATTAGTAATAATTTTATACTAAACATGCTTACCATACATATATACATCCATACATACATAGGTCCGTAGATAATGTAATTTTTATATCTACTCATATTCCATTCCAACATAATTCCTCATAAATAATATGAATGCTATATATAAGTATTTGGATATTTGATAAATACATAATATTAAATTGGAATGAATGCTAACTACAGGCAAATTAAGAATTGTGACAAAATTAATTTTAGATATGTAAAAATAACAAATTTTCGGTTAATTTATCATTATTTTGAATCTTCGTTTAATGAATATCGTGGTCCTGAAAAGGACCGTTTTGTTTTTATATTTGATAGTAAAATTGTTTAACCGCCGAATCCATACAAGGTACGTCCTTGTCTCTTCAAAGCATATACAACATCCATTGCTGTAACTGTCTTCCTTTTAGCGTGTTCAGTATAGGTAACTGCATCACGGATAACATTCTCCAAAAATACTTTTAAGACTCCACGAGTTTCTTCATATATCAAACCAGATATACGTTTTACACCTCCACGACGAGCCAAACGCCGAATAGCAGGCTTTGTGATTCCCTGGATGTTATCACGTAAAACTTTACGATGACGTTTAGCACCACCTTTACCCAAGCCTTTTCCACCTTTGCCGCGACCAGTCATTTTAAACTTTTACACTTTTAACACTTTAACACTTTTACCAGCTGAACACTGCACGCTCTATAGATTTCTGGAGAACTAACTTATTGCACGTGTATTTATACAAAAGTCAACAACTAACAATATGGCTTACCTATATACAGAAAATTTCATCTCTTTCTAACACATGAATATAGTTAAGACTCCATCCACCCTGATTATATGAACTTTTGAAATGTTTTGAAGTATTTTATTACTTATGCACAAATTATTAGTGTATGGTAAGATATATTAGTGCAGTGACTTTTCAGTTAAGGTGAGAATTAAATAAGTGCAGTGAAAAAAAATGGCTCGTACAAAACAAACAGCCCGTAAATCGACTGGTGGTAAAGCACCACGCAAGCAATTGGCAACCAAAGCAGCTCGTAAAAGTGCTCCGGCAACTGGTGGTGTAAAGAAACCTCATCGTTATCGCCCCGGTACAGTGGCATTACGTGAAATTCGTCGTTACCAAAAAAGTACTGAATTATTAATCCGAAAATTGCCATTCCAACGTTTGGTTCGGGAAATTGCTCAAGATTTCAAAACAGATTTACGTTTCCAAAGTTCTGCTGTTATGGCTCTGCAGGAAGCAAGTGAAGCATATTTGGTTGGTCTATTTGAGGATACAAATTTGTGCGCCATTCATGCAAAGCGTGTCACAATTATGCCAAAAGATATTCAATTGGCCAGACGTATTCGTGGAGAACGTGCTTAATTGAATTGAAGAAGATAAATATCCAAACGGTCCTTTTCAGGACCACAATTTCTCAACGAAAGATCAAAATTTTACATATAATGATAAAAACAAAAAAAAAATACTCAAATGGTCCTTTTTAGGACCACAATTTCTCAGCAAAAGATTAAAACTTTAAATCTAATCTAATGATATACTATATATTGTATATAGAAATTAATTTACAAATTAAATTCCGCTTATAATCCACGGAACTGTACATGTGTCCATTATCTACCTACTGTACTCTGTCTCTGTAGATGCCTTTACTTATACATTCATGAATATGAATCTAATATTTTACTAATACATATGTAGTTTTTTTGAAAGTAATATCAACCTCTTTGAATATAAATAGTTTGTCGTCCTGAAAAGGACGGTTTTATTCTTTTTTTTAGATAATATGTTAATAGTAAGACTCTCCGAGATAGAAATTTATGCTTTTTTCTCAGTCTTCTTTGGTAAAAGTACAGCTTGAATATTTGGCAAAACACCACCTTGAGCAATAGTGACTCCAGATAATAGTTTATTCAATTCTTCATCATTACGGATGGCCAATTGTAAATGACGTGGAATAATTCTTGTCTTTTTGTTATCACGGGCAGCATTACCAGCCAATTCAAGAACTTCAGCTGCCAAATATTCCATAACAGCAGCTAAATATACGGGAGCACCAGCACCAACACGTTCAGCATAATTGCCTTTGCGCAACAAACGGTGTATACGCCCGACAGGAAATTGAAGACCAGCACGATTTGAACGCGACTTTGCCTTGCCCTTCACTTTACCACCTTTACCACGACCAGACATTTTTTAATATAATTTATTTAACACACGAAAAGGAAATATGAATCACTATAAGCTTGCACAATGTACACTGCACAATTCACTCACTTTATATTAATTCTTCCAACATACTAACGCTGCTTATATACTTTTTCATTTCATAGTCAAGCTGTATTGACATGACTTCGTGACTCTTCGTGCACCTTTCGCCGACTTCTCGAATAGTTTATATGAAAAAATGTACTTTAAAGCAACTGCTTTATTGTGAGTATAGAATTTATTTCGAAAAGTGTTAGTGAAAAGTGAAGTGAGAAAAAAAAAACATGCCTCCTAAAACTAGTGGAAAAGCAGCAAAGAAGGCTGGTAAGGCCCAAAAAAATATTACCAAAAACGATAAGAAGAAGAAGCGCAAGAGGAAGGAAAGTTATGCTATTTACATTTATAAAGTGTTGAAGCAAGTACATCCTGATACTGGTATTTCATCAAAAGCTATGAGTATCATGAACAGTTTTGTAAATGATATTTTTGAGCGTATCGCTGCCGAAGCATCGCGTTTAGCTCATTACAATAAACGTTCAACTATCACTAGTCGTGAAATCCAAACTGCTGTACGTTTACTTTTGCCTGGTGAATTAGCCAAACATGCTGTGAGCGAAGGTACCAAAGCTGTCACTAAATACACAAGTTCCAAGTAATTTGTTCAAATGATTAAAAAAAAATAGCAAAAAGGCCCTTTTCAGGGCCACAACATATAAATTAACAAAGAGATGATTTATGAGTATACGAACACAGTATATGTATGTACTAGTAGATTTGGCCATGCGTTGCTGTGACAATGGTAATACTATGATAATAAACTATTCAATATAGAGTAAGTGTGGATAATATGATACACTCGGGTAATATGGTACACATGTCTTTTTGCAAAACTATTTAGTATGGGGTAATCAGCTGTGAAATTTCAAAGAAAAGAAAAAAATAAAATAAAAATCTAAAAAAAAACCCTTTGTTCATTACTAACTTATTTATGATCATCATCAATTAATTTAATAATTAAAATTATTTTAATGTTTTTGCTAAAAATCCATTTTTGATCGATATGTTAAACATTTTTGTAGCCCTGAAAAGGGCTTATTTTATTTCTTATTTGCCACATAGTTTTTTTTTCATTTACCTGGGCTTTACTTTTTAGATGGCGCTTTCTTGGCGACTGGCTTTTTATTGACCGCGGCTTTCTTGGTTTTAACACTAGGTGTTTTTGCTTTTAACGCCTTTGCTTTATTTGGAGTCGATTTAGCTTTAGCTGGTTTGGTTTTAACAGATCCAGTCTTTTTTGCATCCTTCGCTTTGGCCTTTTCACTTTTTTTCTTCTCTGCTGTTTTCTTGCTAGCAACAGTTTTCTTCACTTTTTTCTCGCCACTTGCTTTCTTACCGCCAACTGCTGCCTTCTTCTTTAACGCCACACCATCTGCCGATTTCTTTTTGGGCTTCTTCTCAATTGATTTCACCGCTTTTGACTTCGATTTACCTTCACCGGATTTACTTGATTTATTGGCAGCCACTGATAATTTAAAAGAACCAGATGCACCCTTTCCTTTGGTTTGAATCAATTTACCACTAGTAACAGCAGATTTCAAATAACGCTTGATAAATGGTGCTAATTTTTGAGCATCACATTTGTATGTAGCACTGATGTACTTTTTAATAGCCAAAAGTGATGAGCCACCACGTTCTTTTAAATTCTTAATTGATGCATCAACCATTTGTTGAGTTGGTGGATGAGTAGGAGCGACTGAAGGCTTTTTTGGCTTAACTGCTTTTTTAGCAGCAACTTTTTTCTCAGAAATAGCAGAAGATCCGGCTACCGGAGAATTAACATTCGTAACAGCAATTGCTTCAGACATTTTCACTTTTATAAACTTTTATTTCGTATTTAATAAATACACACTTTACGCACTAATTTATAGATGAAGTAATACCTTCAAATTGCTACATCTTCTTAAATTGAGAAGCGAGGTGAAAAGATGAGTAACAAAATTGAACGACCCAGTGCAATTTAACATCTCCAACGGACAAACTTTTAAGTTTATTTAATTTACTAAAAATCAAATATTTAATTTAACAAACCATTTTATACGCAGTTTGATAGCCTAAATGTGTTGCTTTAATATTTTAATGCTCATATTTCTATACGGTATATATTTTTCATTTAAAATGAAATTTCGCTCAAACTTTGCTCTCTAAAAGTCAAAAATTCCCTCTTTAAATTTAATTTTCTCAATTATTTTTAAATCAAACCTTAAAATTATTTTAGAAATTTATAATAATTTATATTAGCAATGATCTACAGAAGTAATAAGATGTTTTCATTAAGAAATAAATATAAATAAAAAATAAAAAAATAACTTGAGGTTATCGTTAGGGCCCTTGCGCTGTTATTCATTAACTATCAAGAGTATATACGTGAAAAAGTCACATTTCAACTTAAATGAAGTAAAATAATAGTATGGAAACAAAAAGCGGTTTTATGCGATCAATTCACAATTTGCTAATGTATTGTCGGACAAACTTCTGCTCAAATCCTATATTAGTAATAATTTTATACTAAACATGCTTACCATACATATATACATCCATACATACATAGGTCCGTAGATAATGTAATTTTTATATCTACTCATATTCCATTCCAACATAATTCCTCATAAATAATATGAATGCTATATATAAGTATTTGGATATTTGATAAATACATAATATTAAATTGGAATGAATGCTAACTACAGGCAAATTAAGAATTGTGACAAAATTAATTTTAGATATGTAAAAATAACAAATTTTCGGTTAATTTATCATTATTTTGAATCTTCGTTTAATGAATATCGTGGTCCTGAAAAGGACCGTTTTGTTTTTATATTTGATAGTAAAATTGTTTAACCGCCGAATCCATACAAGGTACGTCCTTGTCTCTTCAAAGCATATACAACATCCATTGCTGTAACTGTCTTCCTTTTAGCGTGTTCAGTATAGGTAACTGCATCACGGATAACATTCTCCAAAAATACTTTTAAGACTCCACGAGTTTCTTCATATATCAAACCAGATATACGTTTTACACCTCCACGACGAGCCAAACGCCGAATAGCAGGCTTTGTGATTCCCTGGATGTTATCACGTAAAACTTTACGATGACGTTTAGCACCACCTTTACCCAAGCCTTTTCCACCTTTGCCGCGACCAGTCATTTTAAACTTTTACACTTTTAACACTTTAACACTTTTACCAGCTGAACACTGCACGCTCTATAGATTTCTGGAGAACTAACTTATTGCACGTGTATTTATACAAAAGTCAACAACTAACAATATGGCTTACCTATATACAGAAAATTTCATCTCTTTCTAACACATGAATATAGTTAAGACTCCATCCACCCTGATTATATGAACTTTTGAAACGTTTTGAAGTATTTTATTACTTATGCACAAATTATTAGTGTATGGTAAGATCAAGACATACATCTCAACAGTCTAGCAGCAGACAGCAACGCGAACGGACGTATACATAGTAGCGCAAACAAACGCATAACAGCTTAGCAAGGCCGTATGCCTGCTTAGCTACAAATAACTAAACAAGTACAGTGCAGTGAACATTACAGTGCAGTGACTAGTGATCAGTGCAGTGACTAGTGATCAGTTGCAGTACACAGTGATCAATTGACACTTAAAACATTGAAAGGGAAAAACATTGCGAGTTGCAATAACTCAGCAATGATTTTCCCAAACCCTGAATCCCTGAGCGAGGTCGAGCTTACCGCCCTCGTAAAAGACCTTCGTGGGTATCTGCTCAGAGTAGAGCACATACTCAGTCAGCACAACCCCATCACCACAAACCCCATCACCACAAACCCCAACGACAACCCAAACGACAATGACAACGACGCTGCTATCCCTCCCTCTCCCGAAAACACTGAAAATGCTCAAATGAGCATCGATCCGCCCGATGACACGTTGTTCATCGAAGTCCGCCATCGGAAAAAACCCAAACGGGAAAATCCCAAACGGGAAGAACCCAAACGGGAAGAACCCAAACGGGAAATCCCAAAGCGGCGCCGCACCCCATCCCCCTCTGAAACTTCTACAATTGACGATTTTCTCTCCTCATCCTCCTCCGATGAGAGTGAGGACATAACCCCCCTAAGGAGAAAAACCCCCCTCCTATCCGAATCCTCAAGAAGGAATCGTGGGAGAAGGTAAGTTCTGGTCTGCGCAAAGCAGACATACCAATCCGATCGGCTAAGGTGGTATCCGAAGCCATCATCGTGTACCCCGAAACCGTTGACGGTTTTCGGCAACTTACCTTCGCCTTAGAAAGGCATGGGATCGCTTACACGACCAATCAGCTCCATCAGGACAAGGACCTGATTGTCGTGATCAGAGGCGTCCTCGAATGCCTCGACGACGAAACCATCCTCAAAGAATTGAGGATGAAAAATGCAGCGGTGAAGAGTATTCATCGCATGCGCAGGGGCCCAAAAATATGGCCCCTTATAAGCGTCAATCTTGACCCTTCGCACTCCTCAGCGAAGACGATTTTTGACCTAAAGACAATCGCTGGACTCAGCGTCAGGGTAGAGGCAAAGCGTAAGTCCAAGGTAATTCCGCAATGCCTCCGGTGCCTCAACTTCGCCCACACGGCAAACTACTGCTTCGCTCCCTGGGCCTGCGCCTTCTGCGGCCGCTCCCATGCCACGGCACACTGCTCTCTCAAAGAACAGAAAAACGCGAAGCCCACCTGCATCCACTGCAAGGGCCCACATCGCGCCACTTATCGGCGTTGCCCTAAAGCCCCCCAAAAACACCAACCCGGACCTCCAAAAAAGGCCCAAAAGACTCCCAAGGCTCTCCCACAAAGAGCTACCCGCCCCCCAGCACAGACCACCCCACAACCTCAACCCCAACCACGAGCCCAAGGGCCAACTCGCTCTTACGCCGAGGTTGCCAAAAATGCAACCAAAAACATAACGCCCAATCCTGTCCCAAACATTGCTCACTTAGAGAAGCTTTTTCGGGACTTCCTGTCCACCATCTTCAGGAACTAACCGTGGCCTGATGATCCTAAACTGGAACGCCAACGGGCTTTCCACTCCCAAAAGGATCGAACTGATCCAACTAATAGAAGAAAAATCCATTGATGTCGTTTGCATCACCGAAACTCACCTAAACTCCAAAAAATCCCTTTATATCCCGAACTTCACAATCTACAGAAACGACCGCCCCGATTCCAAAGGGGGCGGCGTCGCAATCTGTGTGAAGAGCTCTATCCACCACCTAGCCGCCAACACCGGCCCCTCAACACTCGAGGCTGTAGGAATTGACGTATTCCTCAACTCAAGCAGGCACAGGATCATCACTGTGTATATCCCTCCTGATCAAAGCCCTCTCAACATTTCATCCCTCTTCAACTCCTCCACCCCTACCATTATCGCAGGCGACTTCAATTCTAAATATAGGATTTGGAACCGTTCTACGAATAATGCTAACGGATTAACCCTCTGGAGAATGTCTCTCCGACACAACTTCAACATCGAAGCTTCCTCAGAACCGACCTACCACCCTACAAGTCCCAGATTCCAAGCAAGCACCTTGGACTTATTTCTCACAAAAAACGTGACCCTCAACAGAGACCCCTGGACCCTCCCTGAGCTCAGTTCAGATCACTCCCCGGTCTACCTGGAGCTCGCAAATCGCCCCCTACTTTCTCCTCGGTTAAAGACCAAAACCGATTTCCTCCACCTGAAATTCTTGCTGGAAACCTCCGCTTTCACTTGCACCCAAATCAACTCCATAGCTGAGCTTGATAAAGCGGTCGCAGATCTAACGGAGGAAATCCAAAGGTCAATAATTTCAGCCACTTCTTCAATAGAAGCTACCAGTAACCCAAATAACCTTCCCCCACGTATCCGTGCACTCATCGCCAGGAAGAACAAAATCCGCAAACTCTGGCAAAAATACAGACTTCCCCAGCTACGCCAAACTTTAAATTCTACTCAAAGGGAATTAAAGGTTCTCCTCCTCCAAAGAAGTTCTGAAGACTTCAATTCCTTTATCGCTGAAGCCGAACAGCATCCTAAAAGTTGCTGGAAGGTCATCAGATCCTTACGAAACCGCAAACCCCACCTCCCAGCTCTAATTAAAGATGGGATCTCTTACCCACAGGACAAGGACAAAGCCAACATCTTTGCTCAATCCCTTAAAAATCAATGCTCCCCCTTTCCAAGCTCTCAAAAATTCTCTTCTTTTCACGAAGAAGTGTCAGAAACTGTCCGGAGCACAACCTTCCAGACGGTCGAGTTCCAGCACACCTCCCCCAAGGAAGTCTCCGAGGCTATCCGCTCCCTCAAAAACCGGAAAGCTCCAGGCCACGACCGTATCGGTAATGGTGTCTTAAAAATCCTACCGCGCAAACACCTTGTTGCCCTAAACAACATCATAAATGCCATGATGCGCTTCCAATACTTTCCCCCGGCCTGGAAAGCCGCTACAGTTGTCTTTCTTCCCAAACAGGGAAAACCCCTAAGCGATCCGGAAAACCATCGCCCCATCAGCCTACTCTGCACCCTCAGCAAAGTAGCAGAAAGCATAATTCTCTCCCGACTGGAGAAATTTGTTACAGAAAAGAAAATTCTTCCCGACTTCCAACATGGGTTTCGAAAGCAACATGGCACCGCACATCAACTTCTGCGGGTCTCCGAATTTGTCGCTAACAACCTCAACAAAGGAAGACACATCCCTATGCTCCTGCTTGACTGCAAACAAGCATTCGATCGGGTCTGGCATGATGGGCTTATTTATAAGCTTATAATGCTAAACTTCCCACAGTACCTCATTGGCTTAGTCAAATCCTTCTTGTCTGACCGGGCAATCACTGCTCGGGTGAATAGTGAGCTCTCTGAAGCTCACCCGATCACGGCGGGAGTCCCTCAGGGCTCCAAACTCTCCCCAGTGCTGTTCAATATTTATTGTTACGACATCCCAACCGAGGAGAAAATCCTCACAGCTCAATATGCGGATGATGTTGCCTTCTTGTACGCCTCCCGTACAATTAATTTCAGCACATCCGCCCTCAATAAATTCATCCCCACTGTCCTCGACTGGTACTGGATGTGGAGATTTGACATCAACACAACCAAATCAGAGGCAATCTTCTTTTCACGGAGGAAACGAATTCCACCAAAAATCTTGGTAAATAGGTTCGCCATCAAATGGAGCCCTTCCGCGAAATACCTTGGTGTTGTCTTCGACAGGCGGCTAACCTGGACGAAACAAATCACAGCAGTTCGAGGTAAAGCCAGTGCCGCCTTCAGCTCATTAAAACCCTTTTTTACCAATAAAAAGGTTTCCCCAAGCACCAAAAAGCGAGCTTTTAATGCCATCATTAGAAGCATCTGCTCCTACGCCATCCCTATTTGGGGCTCTGCCTCACCCAGACAACTGTCCAGGCTTCAATCCACGTACATGCGTCTACTAAGATCAGCTCTTAATTTCCCGTGGTATGTTAGAAACAAACAGATCCTAGAGGAAACAAATCTTCCTTCCATTCAATCGGCAGCTATTTCCTACGCTGCAAATCTCCGGGCGTCAGTAGCATCTCACGCAAACCCCAGCATCAACTGTCTTGCCACTCTCAGGTGCAAGAAAACCGACCGTTTCAGAAGGCCATGCATCCTAACAAATCCTTCCGCTCCCACCTAACCACAAACTCGAGCTTCGCTTATTAGCGTCAGATTCTTTTGAGGGCCACTACCGCTCACAAATGAATCTTCCTCCTTCTCCCCCAAATTATATTCTAGGTTCATAACCATATGGTTGGCAACCGGTGTGGGGGGGTTTTAGTCGGTAGGCGCATCAAGCGAATCCGACACTACCCGCCAGGGTGTCTTTAGAAGATTTCCCCCACATCTCTTCAAAAAAAAAAAAAAAAAAAAAAAAAAAAAAGTGAAGTGAGAAAAAAAAAACATGCCTCCTAAAACTAGTGGAAAAGCAGCAAAGAAGGCTGGTAAGGCCAAAAAAAATATTACCAAAAACGATAAGAAGAAGAAGCGCAAGAGGAAGGAAAGTTATGCTATTTACATTTATAAAGTGTTGAAGCAAGTACATCCTGATACTGGTATTTCATCAAAAGCTATGAGTATCATGAACAGTTTTGTAAATGATATTTTTGAGCGTATCGCTGCCGAAGCATCGCGTTTAGCTCATTACAATAAACGTTCAACTATCACTAGTCGTGAAATCCAAACTGCTGTACGTTTACTTTTGCCTGGTGAATTAGCCAAACATGCTGTGAGCGAAGGTACCAAAGCTGTCACTAAATACACAAGTTCCAAGTAATTTGTTCAAATGATTAAAAAAAAATAGCAAAAAGGCCCTTTTCAGGGCCACAACATATAAATTAACAAAGAGATGATTTATGAGTATACGAACACAGTATATGTATGTACTAGTAGATTTGGCCATGCGTTGCTGTGACAATGGTAATACTATGATAATAAACTATTCAATATAGAGTAAGTGTGGATAATATGATACACTCGGGTAATATGGTACACATGTCTTTTTGCAAAACTATTTAGTATGGGGTAATCAGCTGTGAAATTTCAAAGAAAAGAAAAAAATAAAATAAAAATCTAAAAAAAAAACCCTTTGTTCATTACTAACTTATTTATGATCATCATCAATTAATTTAATAATTAAAATTATTTTAATGTTTTTGCTAAAAATCCATTTTTGATCGATATGTTAAACATTTTTGTAGCCCTGAAAAGGGCTTATTTTATTTCTTATTTGCCACATAGTTTTTTTTTTCATTTACCTGGGCTTTACTTTTTAGATGGCGCTTTCTTGGCGACTGGCTTTTTATTGACCGCGGCTTTCTTGGTTTTAACACTAGGTGTTTTTGCTTTTAACGCCTTTGCTTTATTTGGAGTCGATTTAGCCTTAGCTGGTTTGGTTTTAACAGATCCAGTCTTTTTTGCATCCTTCGCTTTGGCCTTTTCACTTTTTTTCTTCTCTGCTGTTTTCTTGCTAGCAACAGTTTTCTTCACTTTTTTCTCGCCACTTGCTTTCTTACCGCCAACTGCTGCCTTCTTCTTTAACGCCACACCATCTGCCGATTTCTTTTTGGGCTTCTTCTCAATTGATTTCACCGCTTTTGACTTCGATTTACCTTCACCGGATTTACTTGATTTATTGGCAGCCACTGATAATTTAAAAGAACCAGATGCACCCTTTCCTTTGGTTTGAATCAATTTACCACTAGTAACAGCAGATTTCAAATAACGCTTGATAAATGGTGCTAATTTTTGAGCATCACATTTGTATGTAGCACTGATGTACTTTTTAATAGCCAAAAGTGATGAGCCACCACGTTCTTTTAAATTCTTAATTGATGCATCAACCATTTGTTGAGTTGGTGGATGAGTAGGAGCGACTGAAGGCTTTTTTGGCTTAACTGCTTTTTTAGCAGCAACTTTTTTCTCAGAAATAGCAGAAGATCCGGCTACCGGAGAATTAACATTCGTAACAGCAATTGCTTCAGACATTTTCACTTTTATAAACTTTTATTTCGTATTTAATAAATACACACTTTACGCACTAATTTATAGATGAAGTAATACCTTCAAATTGCTACATCTTCTTAAATTGAGAAGCGAGAGTGCAATTTAACATCTCCAACGGACAAACTTTTAAGTTTATTTAATTTACTAAAAATCAAATATTTAATTTAACAAACCATTTTATACGCAGTTTGATAGCCTAAATGTGTTGCTTTAATATTTTAATGCTCATATTTCTATACGGTATATATTTTTCATTTAAAATGAAATTTCGCTCAAACTTTGCTCTCTAAAAGTCAAAAATTCCCTCTTTAAATTTAATTTTCTCAATTATTTTTAAATCAAACCTTAAAATTATTTTAGAAATTTATAATAATTTATATTAGCAATGATCTACAGAAGTAATAAGATGTTTTCATTAAGAAATAAATATAAATAAAAAATAAAAAAATAACTTGAGGTTATCGTTAGGGCCCTTGCGCTGTTATTCATTAACTATCAAGAGTATATACGTGAAAAAGTCACATTTCAACTTAAATGAAGTAAAATAATAGTATGGAAACAAAAAGCGGTTTTATGCGATCAATTCACAATTTGCTAATGTATTGTCGGACAAACTTCTGCTCAAATCCTATATTAGTAATAATTTTATACTAAACATGCTTACCATACATATATACATCCATACATACATAGGTCCGTAGATAATGTAATTTTTATATCTACTCATATTCCATTCCAACATAATTCCTCATAAATAATATGAATGCTATATATAAGTATTTGGATATTTGATAAATACATAATATTAAATTGGAATGAATGCTAACTACAGGCAAATTAAGAATTGTGACAAAATTAATTTTAGATATGTAAAAATAACAAATTTTCGGTTAATTTATCATTATTTTGAATCTTCGTTTAATGAATATCGTGGTCCTGAAAAGGACCGTTTTGTTTTTATATTTGATAGTAAAATTGTTTAACCGCCGAATCCATACAAGGTACGTCCTTGTCTCTTCAAAGCATATACAACATCCATTGCTGTAACTGTCTTCCTTTTAGCGTGTTCAGTATAGGTAACTGCATCACGGATAACATTCTCCAAAAATACTTTTAAGACTCCACGAGTTTCTTCATATATCAAACCAGATATACGTTTTACACCTCCACGACGAGCCAAACGCCGAATAGCAGGCTTTGTGATTCCCTGGATGTTATCACGTAAAACTTTACGATGACGTTTAGCACCACCTTTACCCAAGCCTTTTCCACCTTTGCCGCGACCAGTCATTTTAAACTTTTACACTTTTAACACTTTAACACTTTTACCAGCTGAACACTGCACGCTCTATAGATTTCTGGGGAACTAACTTATTGCACGTGTATTTATACAAAAGTCAACAACTAACAATATGGCTTACCTATATACAGAAAATTTCATCTCTTTCTAACACATGAATATAGTTAAGACTCCATCCACCCTGATTATATGAACTTTTGAAACGTTTTGAAGTATTTTATTACTTATGCACAAATTATTAGTGTATGGTAAGATATATTAGTGCAGTGACTTTTCAGTTAAGGTGAGAATTAAATAAGTGCAGTGAAAAAAATGGCTCGTACAAAACAAACAGCCCGTAAATCGACTGGTGGTAAAGCACCACGCAAGCAATTGGCAACCAAAGCAGCTCGTAAAAGTGCTCCGGCAACTGGTGGTGTAAAGAAACCTCATCGTTATCGCCCCGGTACAGTGGCATTACGTGAAATTCGTCGTTACCAAAAAAGTACTGAATTATTAATCCGAAAATTGCCATTCCAACGTTTGGTTCGGGAAATTGCTCAAGATTTCAAAACAGATTTACGTTTCCAAAGTTCTGCTGTTATGGCTCTGCAGGAAGCAAGTGAAGCATATTTGGTTGGTCTATTTGAGGATACAAATTTGTGCGCCATTCATGCAAAGCGTGTCACAATTATGCCAAAAGATATTCAATTGGCCAGACGTATTCGTGGAGAACGTGCTTAATTGAATTGAAGAAGATAAATATCAAAACGGTCCTTTTCAGGACCACAATTTCTCAACGAAAGATCAAAATTTTACATATAATGATAAAAACAAAAAAAAAATACTCAAATGGTCCTTTTTAGGACCACAATTTCTCAGCAAAAGATTAAAACTTTAAATCTAATCTAATGATATACTATATATTGTATATAGAAATTAATTTACAAATTAAATTCCGCTTATAATCCACGGAACTGTACATGTGTACCACCATCTAGTTTTTTTCGCTATTATCTACCTACTGTATTATACTGTACTCTGTCTCTGTAGATGCCTTTACTTATACATTCATGAATATGAATCTAATATTTTACTAATACATATGTAGTTTTTTTGAAAGTAATATCAACCTCTTTGAATATAAATAGTTTGTCGTCCTGAAAAGGACGGTTTTATTCTTTTTTTTAGATAATATGTTAATAGTAAGACTCTCCGAGATAGAAATTTATGCTTTTTTCTCAGTCTTCTTTGGTAAAAGTACAGCTTGAATATTTGGCAAAACACCACCTTGAGCAATAGTGACTCCAGATAATAGTTTATTCAATTCTTCATCATTACGGATGGCCAATTGTAAATGACGTGGAATAATTCTTGTCTTTTTGTTATCACGGGCAGCATTACCAGCCAATTCAAGAACTTCAGCTGCCAAATATTCCATAACAGCAGCTAAATATACGGGAGCACCAGCACCAACACGTTCAGCATAATTGCCTTTGCGCAACAAACGGTGTATACGCCCGACAGGAAATTGAAGACCAGCACGATTTGAACGCGACTTTGCCTTGCCCTTCACTTTACCACCTTTACCACGACCAGACATTTTTTAATATAATTTATTTAACACACGAAAAGGAAATATGAATCACTATAAGCTTGCACAATGTACACTGCACAATTCACTCACTTTATATTAATTCTTCCAACATACTAACGCTGCTTATATACTTTTTCATTTCATAGTCAAGCTGTATTGACATGACTTCGTGACTCTTCGTGCACCTTTCGCCGACTTCTCGAATAGTTTATATGAAAAAATGTACTTTAAAGCAACTGCTTTATTGTGAGTATAGAATTTATTTCGAAAAGTGTTAGTGAAAAGTGAAGTGAGAAAAAAAAAACATGCCTCCTAAAACTAGTGGAAAAGCAGCAAAGAAGGCTGGTAAGGCCCAAAAAAATATTACCAAAAACGATAAGAAGAAGAAGCGCAAGAGGAAGGAAAGTTATGCTATTTACATTTATAAAGTGTTGAAGCAAGTACATCCTGATACTGGTATTTCATCAAAAGCTATGAGTATCATGAACAGTTTTGTAAATGATATTTTTGAGCGTATCGCTGCCGAAGCATCGCGTTTAGCTCATTACAATAAACGTTCAACTATCACTAGTCGTGAAATCCAAACTGCTGTACGTTTACTTTTGCCTGGTGAATTAGCCAAACATGCTGTGAGCGAAGGTACCAAAGCTGTCACTAAATACACAAGTTCCAAGTAATTTGTTCAAATGATTAAAAAAAAAAATAGCAAAAAGGCCCTTTTCAGGGCCACAACATATAAATTAACAAAGAGATGATTTATGAGTATATGAACACAGTATATGTATGTACTAGTAGATTTGGCCATGCGTTGCTGTGACAATGGTAATACTATGATAATAAACTATTCAATATAGAGTAAGTGTGGATAATATGATACACTCGGGTAATATGGTACACATGTCTTTTTGCAAAACTATTTAGTATGGGGTAATCAGCTGTGAAATTTCAAAGAAAAGAAAAAAATAAAATAAAAATCTAAAAAAAAAACCCTTTGTTCATTACTAACTTATTTATGATCATCATCAATTAATTTAATAATTAAAATTATTTTAATGTTTTTGCTAAAAATCCATTTTTGATCGATATGTTAAACATTTTTGTAGCCCTGAAAAGGGCTTATTTTATTTCTTATTTGCCACATAGTTTTTTTTTCATTTACCTGGGCTTTACTTTTTAGATGGCGCTTTCTTGGCGACTGGCTTTTTATTGACCGCGGCTTTCTTGGTTTTAACACTAGGTGTTTTTGCTTTTAACGCCTTTGCTTTATTTGGAGTCGATTTAGCTTTAGCTGGTTTGGTTTTAACAGATCCAGTCTTTTTTGCATCCTTCGCTTTGGCCTTTTCACTTTTTTTCTTCTCTGCTGTTTTCTTGCTAGCAACAGTTTTCTTCACTTTTTTCTCGCCACTTGCTTTCTTACCGCCAACTGCTGCCTTCTTCTTTAACGCCACACCATCTGCCGATTTCTTTTTGGGCTTCTTCTCAATTGATTTCACCGCTTTTGACTTCGATTTACCTTCACCGGATTTACTTGATTTATTGGCAGCCACTGATAATTTGAAAGAACCAGATGCACCCTTTCCTTTGGTTTGAATCAATTTACCACTAGTAACAGCAGATTTCAAATAACGCTTGATAAATGGTGCTAATTTTTGAGCATCACATTTGTATGTAGCACTGATGTACTTTTTAATAGCCAAAAGTGATGAGCCACCACGTTCTTTTAAATTCTTAATTGATGCATCAACCATTTGTTGAGTTGGTGGATGAGTAGGAGCGACTGAAGGCTTTTTTGGCTTAACTGCTTTTTTAGCAGCAACTTTTTCTCAGAAATAGCAGAAGATCCGGCTACCGGAGAATTAACATTCGTAACAGCAATTGCTTCAGACATTTTCACTTTTATAAACTTTTATTTCGTATTTAATAAATACACACTTTACGCACTAATTTATAGATGAAGTAATACCTTCAAATTGCTACATCTTCTTAAATTGAGAAGCGAGGTGAAAAGATGAGTAACAAAATTGAACGACCCAGTGCAATTTAACATCTCCAACGGACAAACTTTTAAGTTTATTTAATTTACTAAAAATCAAATATTTAATTTAACAAACCATTTTATACGCAGTTTGATAGCCTAAATGTGTTGCTTTAATATTTTAATGCTCATATTTCTATACGGTATATATTTTTCATTTAAAATGAAATTTCGCTCAAACTTTGCTCTCTAAAAGTCAAAAATTCCCTCTTTAAATTTAATTTTCTCAATTATTTTTAAATCAAACCTTAAAATTATTTTAGAAATTTATAATAATTTATATTAGCAATGATCTACAGAAGTAATAAGATGTTTTCATTAAGAAATAAATATAAATAAAAAATAAAAAAATAACTTGAGGTTATCGTTAGGGCCCTTGCGCTGTTATTCATTAACTATCAAGAGTATATACGTGAAAAAGTCACATTTCAACTTAAATGAAGTAAAATAATAGTATGGAAACAAAAAGCGGTTTTATGCGATCAATTCACAATTTGCTAATGTATTGTCGGACAAACTTCTGCTCAAATCCTATATTAGTAATAATTTTATACTAAACATGCTTACCATACATATATACATCCATACATACATAGGTCCGTAGATAATGTAATTTTTATATCTACTCATATTCCATTCCAACATAATTCCTCATAAATAATATGAATGCTATATATAAGTATTTGGATATTTGATAAATACATAATATTAAATTGGAATGAATGCTAACTACAGGCAAATTAAGAATTGTGACAAAATTAATTTTAGATATGTAAAAATAACAAATTTTCGGTTAATTTATCATTATTTTGAATCTTCGTTTAATGAATATCGTGGTCCTGAAAAGGACCGTTTTGTTTTTATATTTGATAGTAAAATTGTTTAACCGCCGAATCCATACAAGGTACGTCCTTGTCTCTTCAAAGCATATACAACATCCATTGCTGTAACTGTCTTCCTTTTAGCGTGTTCAGTATAGGTAACTGCATCACGGATAACATTCTCCAAAAATACTTTTAAGACTCCACGAGTTTCTTCATATATCAAACCAGATATACGTTTTACACCTCCACGACGAGCCAAACGCCGAATAGCAGGCTTTGTGATTCCCTGGATGTTATCACGTAAAACTTTACGATGACGTTTAGCACCACCTTTACCCAAGCCTTTTCCACCTTTGCCGCGACCAGTCATTTTAAACTTTTACACTTTTAACACTTTAACACTTTTACCAGCTGAACACTGCACGCTCTATAGATTTCTGGAGAACTAACTTATTGCACGTGTATTTATACAAAAGTCAACAACTAACAATATGGCTTACCTATATACAGAAAATTTCATCTCTTTCTAACACATGAATATAGTTAAGACTCCATCCACCCTGATTATATGAACTTTTGAAACGTTTTGAAGTATTTTATTACTTATGCACAAATTATTAGTGTATGGTAAGATCAAGACATACATCTCAACAGTCTAGCAGCAGACAGCAACGCGAACGGACGTATACATAGTAGCGCAAACAAACGCATAACAGCTTAGCAAGGCCGTATGCCTGCTTAGCTACAAATAACTAAACAAGTACAGTGCAGTGAACATTACAGTGCAGTGAACATTACAGTGCAGTGACTAGTGATCAGTGCAGTGACTAGTGATCAGTTGCAGTACACAGTGATCAATTGACACTTAAAACATTGAAAGGGAAAAACATTGCGAGTTGCAATAACTCAGCAATGATTTTCCCAAACCCTGAATCCCTGAGCGAGGTCGAGCTTACCGCCCTCGTAAAAGACCTTCGTGGGTATCTGCTCAGAGTAGAGCACATACTCAGTCAGCGCAACCCCATCACCACAAACCCCATCACCACAAACCCCAACGACAACCCAAACGACAATGACAACGACGCTGCTATCCCTCCCTCTCCCGAAAACACTGAAAATGCTCAAATGAGCATCGATCCGCCCGATGACACGTTGTTCATCGAAGTCCGCCATCGGAAAAAACCCAAACGGGAAAATCCCAAACGGGAAGAACCCAAACGGGAAGAACCCAAACGGGAAATCCCAAAGCGGCGCCGCACCCCATCCCCCTCTGAAACTTCTACAATTGACGATTTTCTCTCCTCATCCTCCTCCGATGAGAGTGAGGACATAACCCCCCCTAAGGAGAAAAACCCCCCTCCTATCCGAATCCTCAAGAAGGAATCGTGGGAGAAGGTAAGTTCTGGTTTGCGCAAAGCAGACATACCAATCCGATCGGCTAAGGTGGTATCCGAAGCCATCATCGTGTACCCCGAAACCGTTGACGGTTTTCGGCAACTTACCTTCGCCTTAGAAAGGCATGGGATCGCTTACACGACCAATCAGCTCCATCAGGACAAGGACCTGATTGTCGTGATCAGAGGCGTCCTCGAATGCCTCGACGACGAAACCATCCTCAAAGAATTGAGGATGAAAAATGCAGCGGTGAAGAGTATTCATCGCATGCGCAGGGGCCCAAAAATATGGCCCCTTATAAGCGTCAATCTTGACCCTTCGCACTCCTCAGCGAAGGCGATTTTTGACCTAAAGACAATCGCTGGCCTCAGCGTCAGGGTAGAGGCAAAGCGTAAGTCCAAGGTAATTCCGCAATGCCTCCGGTGCCTCAACTTCGCCCACACGGCAAACTACTGCTTCGCTCCCTGGGCCTGCGCCTTCTGCGGCCGCTCCCATGCCACGGCACACTGCTCTCTCAAAGAACAGAAAAACGCGAAGCCCACCTGCATCCACTGCAAGGGCCCACATCGCGCCACTTATCGGCGTTGCCCTAAAGCCCCCAAAAACACCAACCCGGACCTCCAAAAAAGGCCCAAAAGACTCCCAAGGCTCTCCCACAAAGATCTACCCGCCCCCCAGCACAGACCACCCCACAACCTCAACCCCAACCACGAGCCCAAGGGCCAACTCGCTCTTACGCCGAGGTTGCCAAAAATGCAACCAAAAACATAACGCCCAATCCTGTCCCAAACATTGCTCACTTAGAGAAGCTTTTTCGGGACTTCCTGTCCACCATCTTCAGGAACTAACCGTGGCCTGATGATCCTAAACTGGAACGCCAACGGGCTTTCCACTCCCAAAAGGATCGAACTGATCCAACTAATAGAAGAAAAATCCATTGATGTCGTTTGCATCACCGAAACTCACCTAAACTCCAAAAAATCCCTTTATATCCCGAACTTCACAATCTACAGAAACGACCGCCCCGATTCCAAAGAGGGCGGCGTCGCAATCTGTGTGAAGAGCTCTATCCACCACCTAGCCGCCAACACCGGCCCCTCAACACTCGAGGCTGTAGGAATTGACGTATTCCTCAACTCAAGCAGGCACAGGATCATCACTGTGTATATCCCTCCTGATCAAAGCCCTCTCAACATTTCATCCCTCTTCAACTCCTCCACCCCTACCATTATCGCAGGCGACTTCAATTCTAAATATAGGATTTGGAACCGTTCTACGAATAATGCTAACGGATTAACCCTCTGGAGAATGTCTCTCCGACACAACTTCAACATCGAAGCTCCCTCAGAACCGACCTACCACCCTACAAGTCCCAGATTCCAAGCAAGCACCTTGGACTTATTTCTCACAAAAAACGTGACCCTCAACAGAGACCCCTGGACCCTCCCTGAGCTCAGTTCAGATCACTCCCCGGTCTACCTGGAGCTCGCAAATCGCCCCCTACTTTCTCCTCGGTTAAAGACCAAAACCGATTTCCTCCACCTGAAATTCTTGCTGGAAACCTCCGCTTTCACTTGCACCCAAATCAACTCCATAGCTGAGCTTGATAAAGCGGTCGCAGATCTAACGGAGGAAATCCAAAGGTCAATAATTTCAGCCACTTCTTCAATAGAAGCTACCAGTAACCCAAATAACCTTCCCCCACGTATCCGTGCACTCATCGCCAGGAAGAACAAAATCCGCAAACTCTGGCAAAAATACAGACTCCCCCAGCTACGCCAAACTTTAAATTCTACTCAAAGGGAATTAAAGGTTCTCCTCCTCCAAAGAAGTTCTGAAGACTTCAATTCCTTTATCGCTGAAGCCGAACAGCATCCTAAAAGTTGCTGGAAGGTCATCAGATCCTTACGAAACCGCAAACCCCACCTCCCAGCTCTAATTAAAGATGGGATCTCTTACCCACAGGACAAGGACAAAGCCAACATCTTTGCTCAATCCCTTAAAAATCAATGCTCCCCCTTTCCAAGCTCTCAAAAATTCTCTTCTTTTCACGAAGAAGTGTCAGAAACTGTCCGGAGCACAACCTTCCAGATGGTCGAGTTCCAGCCCACCTCCCCCAAGGAAGTCTCCGAGGCTATCCGCTCCCTCAAAAACCGGAAAGCTCCAGGCCACGACCGTATCGGTAATGGTGTCTTAAAAATCCTACCGCGCAAACACCTTGTTGCCCTAAACAACATCATAAATGCCATGATGCGTTTCCAATACTTTCCCCCGTCCTGGAAAGCCGCTACAGTCGTCTTTCTTCCCAAACAGGGAAAACCCCTAAGCGATCCGGCAATCAAGCCCCATCAGCCTACTCTGCACCCTCAGCAAAGTAGCAGAAAGCATAATTCTCTCCCGACTGGAGAAATTTGTTACAGAAAAGAAAATTCTTCCCGACTTCCAACATGGGTTTCGAAAGCAACATGGCACCGCACATCAACTTCTGCGGGTCTCCGAATTTGTCGCTAACAACCTCAACAAAGGAAGACACATCCCTATGCTCCTGCTTGACTGCAAACAAGCATTCGATCGGGTCTGGCATGATGGGCTTATTTATAAGCTTATAATGCTAAACTTCCCACAGTACCTCATTGGCTTAGTCAAATCCTTCTTGTCTGACCGGGCAATCACTGCTCGGGTGAATAGTGAGCTCTCTGAAGCTCACCCGATCACGGCGGGAGTCCCTCAGGGCTCCAAACTCTCCCCAGTGCTGTTCAATATTTATTGTTACGACATCCCAACCGAGGAGAAAATCCTCACAGCTCAATATGCGGATGATGTTGCCTTCTTGTACGCCTCCCGTACAATTAATTTCAGCACATCCGCCCTCAATAAATTCATCCCCACTGTCCTCGACTGGTACTGGATGTGGAGATTTGACATCAACACAACCAAATCAGAGGCAATCTTCTTTTCACGGAGGAAACGAATTCCACCAAAAATCTTGGTAAATAGGTTCGCCATCAAATGGAGCCCTTCCGCGAAATACCTTGGTGTTGTCTTCGACAGGCGGCTAACCTGGACGAAACAAATCACAGCAGTTCGAGGTAAAGCCAGTGCCGCCTTCAGCTCATTAAAACCCTTTTTTACCAATAAAAAGGTTTCCCCAAGCACCAAAAAGCGAGCTTTTAATGCCATCATTAGAAGCATCTGCTCCTACGCCATCCCTATTTGGGGCTCTGCCTCACCCAGACAACTGTCCAGGCTTCAATCCACGTACATGCGTCTACTAAGATCAGCTCTTAATTTCCCGTGGTATGTTAGAAACAAACAGATCCTAGAGGAAACAAATCTTCCTTCCATTCAATCGGCAGCTATTTCCTACGCTGCAAATCTCCGGGCGTCAGTAGCATCTCACGCAAACCCCAGCATCAACTGTCTTGCCACTCTCAGGTGCAAGAAAACCGACCGTTTCAGAAGGCCATGCATCCTAACAAATCCTTCCGCTCCCACCTAACCACAAACTCGAGCTTCGCTTATTAGCGTCAGATTCTTTTGAGGGCCACTACCGCTCACAAATGAATCTTCCTCCTTCTCCCCCAAATTATATTCTAGGTTCATAACCATATGGTTGGCAACCGGTGTGGGGGGGTTTTAGTCGGTAGGCGCATCAAGCGAATCCGACACTACCCGCCAGGGTGTCTTTAGAAGATTTCCCCCACATCTCTTCAAAAAAAAAAAAAAAAAAAAAAAAATGTATGGTAAGATATATTAGTGCAGTGACTTTTCAGTTAAGGTGAGAATTAAATAAGTGCAGTGAAAAAAATGGCTCGTACAAAACAAACAGCCCGTAAATCGACTGGTGGTAAAGTACCACGCAAGCAATTGGCAACCAAAGCAGCTCGTAAAAGTGCTCCGGCAACTGGTGGTGTAAAGAAACCTCATCGTTATCGCCCCGGTACAGTGGCATTACGTGAAATTCGTCGTTACCAAAAAAGTACTGAATTATTAATCCGAAAATTGCCATTCCAACGTTTGGTTCGGGAAATTGCTCAAGATTTCAAAACAGATTTACGTTTCCAAAGTTCTGCTGTTATGGCTCTGCAGGAAGCAAGTGAAGCATATTTGGTTGGTCTATTTGAGGATACAAATTTGTGCGCCATTCATGCAAAGCGTGTCACAATTATGCCAAAAGATATTCAATTGGCCAGACGTATTCGTGGAGAACGTGCTTAATTGAATTGAAGAAGATAAATATCCAAACGGTCCTTTTCAGGACCACAATTTCTCAACGAAAGATCAAAATTTTACATATAATGATAAAAACAAAAAAAAAAAATACTCAAATGGTCCTTTTTAGGACCACAATTTCTCAGCAAAAGATTAAAACTTTAAATCTAATCTAATGATATACTATATATTGTATATAGAAATTAATTTACAAATTAAATTCCGCTTATAATCCACGGAACTGTACATGTGTACCACCATCTAGTTTTTTTCGCTATTATCTACCTACTGTATTATACTGTACTCTGTCTCTGTAGATGCCTTTACTTATACATTCATGAATATGAATCTAATATTTTACTAATACATATGTAGTTTTTTTGAAAGTAATATCAACCTCTTTGAATATAAATAGTTTGTCGTCCTGAAAAGGACGGTTTTATTCTTTTTTTAGATAATATGTTAATAGTAAGACTCTCCGAGATAGAAATTTATGCTTTTTTCTCAGTCTTCTTTGGTAAAAGTACAGCTTGAATATTTGGCAAAACACCACCTTGAGCAATAGTGACTCCAGATAATAGTTTATTCAATTCTTCATCATTACGGATGGCCAATTCTAAATGACGTGGAATAATTCTTGTCTTTTTGTTATCACGGGCAGCATTACCAGCCAATTCAAGAACTTCAGCTGCCAAATATTCCATAACAGCAGCTAAATATACGGGAGCACCAGCACCAACACGTTCAGCATAATTGCCTTTGCGCAACAAACGGTGTATACGCCCGACAGGAAATTGAAGACCAGCACGATTTGAACGCGACTTTGCCTTGCCCTTCACTTTACCACCTTTACCACGACCAGACATTTTTTAATATAATTTATTTAACACACGAAAAGGAAATATGAATCACTATAAGCTTGCACAATGTACACTGCACAATTCACTCACTTTATATTAATTCTTCCAACATACTAACGCTGCTTATATACTTTTTCATTTCATAGTCAAGCTGTATTGACATGACTTCGTGACTCTTCGTGCACCTTTCGCCGACTTCTCGAATAGTTTATATGAAAAAATGTACTTTAAAGCAACTGCTTTATTGTGAGTATAGAATTTATTTCGAAAAGTGTGAGTGAAAAGTGAAGTGAGAAAAAAAAAACATTACCAAAAACGATAAGAAGAAGAAGCGCAAGAGGAAGGAAAGTTATGCTATTTACATTTATAAAGTGTTGAAGCAAGTACATCCTGATACTGGTATTTCATCAAAAGCTATGAGTATCATGAACAGTTTTGTAAATGATATTTTTGAGCGTATCGTTGCCGAAGCATCGCGTTTAGCTCATTACAATAAACGTTCAACTATCACTAGTCGTGAAATCCAAACTGCTGTACGTTTACTTTTGCCTGGTGAATTAGCCAAACATGCTGTGAGCGAAGGTACCAAAGCTGTCACTAAATACACAAGTTCCAAGTAATTTGTTCAAATGATTAAAAAAAAAAAATAGCAAAAAGGCCCTTTTCAGGGCCACAACATATAAATTAACAAAGAGATGATTTATGAGTATACGAACACAGTATATGTATGTACTAGTAGATTTGGCCATGCGTTGCTGTGACAATGGTAATACTATGATAATAAACTATTCAATATAGAGTAAGTGTGGATAATATGATACACTCGGGTAATATGGTACACATGTCTTTTTGCAAAACTATTTAGTATGGGGTAATCAGCTGTGAAATTTCAAAGAAAAGAAAAAAATAAAATAAAAATCTAATTGTCACCCTTTGTTCATTACTAACTTATTTATGATCATCATCAATTAATTTAATAATTAAAATTATTTTAATGTTTTTGCTAAAAATCCATTTTTGATCGATATGTTAAACATTTTTGTAGCCCTGAAAAGGGCTTATTTTATTTCTTATTTGCCACATAGTTTTTTTTTTCATTTACCTGGGCTTTACTTTTTAGATGGCGCTTTCTTGGCGACTGGCTTTTTATTGACCGCGGCTTTCTTGGTTTTAACACTAGGTGTTTTTGCTTTTAACGCCTTTGCTTTATTTGGAGTCGATTTAGCTTTAGCTGGTTTGGTTTTAACAGATCCAGTCTTTTTTGCATCCTTCGCTTTGGCCTTTTCACTTTTTTTCTTCTCTGCTGTTTTCTTGCTAGCAACAGTTTTCTTCACTTTTTTCTCGCCACTTGCTTTCTTACCGCCAACTGCTGCCTTCTTCTTTAACGCCACACCATCTGCCGATTTCTTTTTGGGCTTCTTCTCAATTGATTTCACCGCTTTTGACTTCGATTTACCTTCACCGGATTTACTTGATTTATTGGCAGCCACTGATAATTTAAAAGAACCAGATGCACCCTTTCCTTTGGTTTGAATCAATTTACCACTAGTAACAGCAGATTTCAAATAACGCTTGATAAATGGTGCTAATTTTTGAGCATCACATTTGTATGTAGCACTGATGTACTTTTTAATAGCCAAAAGGGGGAATGTTTAGTTAAGTATCCCATTTTGAAGAGGTTTTGCGCAAAGGGGGCTGGGGGCTTGATACCCCCTCATTTGAAAGGTAATGAATGGAACTTTTGAACAATAGCACCCTTACCCCCTAGGACCACGGGGGCTCTAGGGCAGCCTCCTGAAAATGGTGTAAAATCGTAGTTTTTCCATACAATTTTCACTAATTACTATAAAATTTATGTATTTTTACGCATAGAGTGACTCTATGTTTATTATTTTTATTATTTCAATGAATTAAAGTGGAAATCCACTTTATTTAAATAATAAAAACACTGAAAATTAAAAATTGTATATGTATCGGTAATAATGCATACAAGTAGTTGAAGTACCAAGATAACCCAACCAACCATTTATTCAAGACCCCTAAATAATAAAATTGGATTTTCATCGCGCGATTTTTTACTCCAAATTTTGAATATATTTTCAGTATAATAATAATCGCGCGATTTTTTATTCCAAATTTTCGCCTGCGGCGCTTGTTTCATTCTAATATATTGCGAGTATACTGAAAATATAATGAAAATTCATAATTTATCATTAATTCAATTAAATATATTTCAAAGAATGTGTGTGTGTTAAATTGGTTAAATTTTTCGCAAGCAGTGCAACAAAAACTTCAAAAGAAGAGAGCCATTTTTTGAGAAGATGTGAAAATGTGCGTTTTTTGCTTACTTATATCTAAAAACCAAATTAACATTTCATAATAAATTTACATTTAAATAAAAGTTTAATTCATTGGCTATCCGTGCTATATAAATTTAAAAAAATCCGTGCACGCATTTAAGAGAAATAAGCAGCGAAAATGAGATACTTAACTAAACCCAACCCGCCAAAAGTGATGAGCCACCACGTTCTTTTAAATTCTTAATTGATGCATCAACCATTTGTTGAGTTGGTGGATGAGTAGGAGCGACTGAAGGCTTTTTTGACTTAACTGCTTTTTTAGCAGCAACTTTTTTCTCAGAAATAGCAGAAGATCCGGCTACCGGAGAATTAACATTCGTAACAGCAATTGCTTCAGACATTTTCACTTTTATAAACTTTTATTTCGTATTTAATAAATACACACTTTACGCACTAATTTATAGATGAAGTAATACCTTCAAATTGCTACATCTTCTTAAATTGAGAAGCGAGGTGAAAAGATGAGTAACAAAATTGAACGACCCAGTGCAATTTAACATCTCCAACGGACAAACTTTTAAGTTTATTTAATTTACTAAAAATCAAATATTTAATTTAACAAACCATTTTATACGCAGTTTGATAGCCTAAATGTGTTGCTTTAATATTTTAATGCTCATATTTCTATACGGTATATATTTTTCATTTAAAATGAAATTTCGCTCAAACTTTGCTCTCTAAAAGTCAAAAATTCCCTCTTTAAATTTAATTTTCTCAATTATTTTTAAATCAAACCTTAAAATTATTTTAGAAATTTATAATAATTTATATTAGCAATGATCTACAGAAGTAATAAGATGTTTTCATTAAGAAATAAATATAAATAAAAAATAAAAAAATAACTTGAGGTTATCGTTAGGGCCCTTGCGCTGTTATTCATTAACTATCAAGAGTATATACGTGAAAAAGTCACATTTCAACTTAAATGAAGTAAAATAATAGTATGGAAACAAAAAGCGGTTTTATGCGATCAATTCACAATTTGCTAATGTATTGTCGGACAAACTTCTGCTCAAATCCTATATTAGTAATAATTTTATACTAAACATGCTTACCATACATATATACATCCATACATACATAGGTCCGTAGATAATGTAATTTTTATATCTACTCATATTCCATTCCAACATAATTCCTCATAAATAATATGAATGCTATATATAAGTATTTGGATATTTGATAAATACATAATATTAAATTGGAATGAATGCTAACTACAGGCAAATTAAGAATTGTGACAAAATTAATTTTAGATATGTAAAAATAACAAATTTTCGGTTAATTTATCATTATTTTGAATCTTCGTTTAATGAATATCGTGGTCCTGAAAAGGACCGTTTTGTTTTTATATTTGATAGTAAAATTGTTTAACCGCCGAATCCATACAAGGTACGTCCTTGTCTCTTCAAAGCATATACAACATCCATTGCTGTAACTGTCTTCCTTTTAGCGTGTTCAGTATAGGTAACTGCATCACGGATAACATTCTCCAAAAATACTTTTAAGACTCCACGAGTTTCTTCATATATCAAACCAGATATACGTTTTACACCTCCACGACGAGCCAAACGCCGAATAGCAGGCTTTGTGATTCCCTGGATGTTATCACGTAAAACTTTACGATGACGTTTAGCACCACCTTTACCCAAGCCTTTTCCACCTTTGCCGCGACCAGTCATTTTAAACTTTTACACTTTTAACACTTTAACACTTTTACCAGCTGAACACTGCACGCTCTATAGATTTCTGGAGAACTAACTTATTGCACGTGTATTTATACAAAAGTCAACAACTAACAATATGGCTTACCTATATACAGAAAATTTCATCTCTTTCTAACACATGAATATAGTTAAGACTCCATCCACCCTGATTATATGAACTTTTGAAACGTTTTGAAGTATTTTATTACTTATGCACAAATTATTAGTGTATGGTAAGATATATTAGTGCAGTGACTTTTCAGTTAAGGTGAGAATTAAATAAGTGCAGTGAAAAAG